>CM027475.1:25578436-25656581 GCA_015776775.1 Magallana hongkongensis | reverse complement strand
ATTTGTGTCTGAGACTTGATTTTAATAAGCTAGATAGATTTTAAACTCAAAATATTATTATATTAACTTTATACATTGTACATAAATACACGAGCAGTGTTTTTCGGGCTTTTAATGTTTCGCGTCATTAGTCATCATACCCGTGGAGTCACGTGATGTAGATTGCCGTCGCAGTTCGTCTGATTCATGGTCTGTGCTTCTCTGTGTTTTTCTGTGTTTCTCCGTGTTTGTCTGGGTATTTATTTTATTTACATATCAGTATACTCCATTTAAAGTGATTGCTTTATTTTTGCCACGGAATTTGTGGAATTATCGTTACCGGGCTACAGAACAAAGCATTGGACTATTTAGCCCTGATTAGCTCAAATCACTTTATTAACAGTAGGCCTATGCACACTTAACATATAAACTTATAAAATGATACCACCCTATAATGACTTCACGAACTAGGGGAAATCAGAAGTCGAGAGGACGTAGATAAATCATCTATTTCGTCTTTCCTGTAAAATCTACTTTCGTTTTGGGAAGGTCGGGATTAAGGTGGTGCAGGCGACTAGTTCTTGCCGAGTACCATTTCTCTCAGTGCATTGTTATGTCATTGTTCGTAGACAATTTTATGGGTTGATAAATGACGGAACAATGCATTGGTGAGAAATGGTTCTTTGCGAGAATTGGTCGTTTGCCAGTATGGGACACCTCCATATTGTGACACATGAGCCCCTGTAACGAAGAATATTGACCCGGGTTGAATATTGACCCGGGGGTCATTTTTCAACGTTGAATATTGACCCGGGGGGTCATTTTTCAACGTTTAAAATTGAGACCAAAATCGTGAAATTTATACCCGGGGTCATTTTTCAACGGTATGAGAAAGATTTTTCTAAACTCTGATGACCTCGACCCGTTGAAAATTGATCCTGTTGAGAATTGACCCCAACCTCAGAGTTTTGATCTGAACTGGAACTTACTCTACACGGTTTAAATGTACAATCATGCACATATTTGAAAGTTTCAGTTTTAAAATGTACATACTGTCCGATACTTATGCGGACGTGGCTAATTTCTTTTAGGCTGATATGTCCAATTAATCATTTAATTTTTAGATTGAAAATATGCAATGATATCCATTTATTATTACAATACTATGTAAATAAAGCTAAGAAGATGACCGTTTGATTCGGAATGGAGCAGGCGAGTAGGGCTAGAATACTTTTTGACATAGATGACATGGTTTTCATTCCCTCATGTGACAGAATTTTAAGTTTAAACTTGTCACAATCTCTGATAAATATATCTAACAAACATATTGCCCGTTATCGTCACTTTTAAGGCAATTCAACAGAGCTCTATTCGACAGGCACCTGACGTTGTATATTTTTCTAATAACTCTATACTGCTTTATTGGGTAAAGGGTATATATATACATGTATTTATATCAAGACAAAAGGATATAATGTCAGATACCTATGCTTAATTTGAAGAAGTCAGAATATTTCACTGACAAAATAATAAATGAATGGTTGTCATATTTTTATCCTTTTTTCATATATACTGGGTTTTTTTTATACGTATATATACAGCATATACATATTTACACATGTTTTTAATTTTTTACGACTTAAAAATAATTTTTCATAAACTTGTCTGATTAACTTTATTGAAGCACCATACAATTTTCTGCATATACAGTAATAGTTCTTCTTAAAAATGCAATTTATTTCTATTATTTTGAGTTTTCAATTCTATTATTTACCTGTAAATTAGAAACACAGGCAACTGACGTAATATATTTTCTCAAAATTAAAAACATATACCCTCTACAGCAAAAATGTTATCAATTTAAAAACAAGTAGGTTTGCATATAAATATACAGTCGGAGGATTGTTGATCTAATTATATTAATGGTATATACATGAAAAGGTATGCGAAAAGTATAAAACTGATAGATATTTTGTTTGGAGCAGCTGTATCAAGGAAAAATCCGAATTGCTTAAACATGTACAAATTGAAGCAACCAGGACAGTGACAGGGATAATAGTTAATTCTTCTAAAATAATTTATATAGTGAGCTTAATTTGGAAACCTTGCTCTCGAAGGGATAACCATAAACTAATTATATTCTACAAGAATATAAATGGTTTAGCACCACAAGATATGTTAAATTGAATTCAATCATATTTTCTTACTGAACATGCATATAATCATAGATCAAATTAGTTTTTTTTACTATCTACCACTATATACTTATTACAATAGCTTTGTTTCGCGCGTCTACATGTAAATTATGGAATAATCTTCATGCAGAAAAGAAAATTTCATCAACTTTATCTTTCTTTTAAGTCAAAACTTCAAAAACAAAATATACCTAGAGCCTACAAACCTTTCAGTTAAGACAATAGGAAATATTATTTTACGTCAATTACGGAATAAAGCTAGTAAAGCTTACTTATTTAAGGATTTTTTTTTATCTGATGTGAGTCGATGTTTATACTGTGGGTCTGAATCTGAAGGAAATGTGATTTTTCCCCTGGATATCCAAGATACACTCAACAAAGAGACGAACTTTTTAAACAACGTATTGACATTAGTGTACCATTTTATATGAACTATATACTTTATGGTAGTTCTGATTTTTCATATAATTGTTTCCCATGTTTATACTTATATTAGATCTCCAAAGCGTTTTTGATTCTCTTAAGGTACACTGTTTAAACCTATTTAAGTATTATACCTGTATTTTTACTTTATATACAAGTTCCCTTTTATTTACTGTTCTTTTCAAATGGGCTGGATCATGAAAATCTCATTCTTATGTTTGTATCTCTGCAGGTATAAATGAAGGTGATATGTTTGTTAATATAGGTGTGAGTGAACAATTCTACCAACAATATGTCATACAATCATATATGATAAATATTCAGATAATTATTTAATATTCAAGTACCTCATGTCTTATATACACATTTAACACGTTTGAATTAAATTAATAATGTAGGTGGCAGTGAAAGGAAGGTCACTCATCTACTCCAACGCTGCTGTATGATCTTCTACTACTCATTTCTATTCAAAAAATGCAATTTACCAATTTATTGACGAAAACAATTACTGTTAGTAAATTTATGATAAATTTTTGTGATCAAAGCAATTTAGAAACGTTAAAGCAAAATTCTATTGTCATCCTGTACAAAAATTAGGTTGCTAACTTGCTACAGATTCCATGAAGCAGAATTGTTAATGCCTAGAAGAATTTGCGATTTGATGATATTTAGTTACATCAGAAGTTATTCTAACGGAACAAATAAAACACCAAAAATCGGCTTCAAGATATAGTTACTACAGCATTGTTCATGAAAGAGTACAATCATGTTAGCATATCATCATTTTGTAAACTGTTATTGGTTGGATGGGTGTGAATACAAAATTCAGATAGTCACAGTTTTAACAAACTGAGTGGGTGCAAACACAAAAATCTCAATATGACAAACTGTAATTTTTTTTTATTTACACCCACTCAGAAAATTTACAACGAACAATATCAAAGTTTCAATTTACTGGGTGAACGTAAAACCAAAATTAAATAATATGACGTATTGTAATTTAAAAAAAAAGAAGAGTTTTACGGAATTGAATATTTTAACGTGTAACCATGTATACTAATATTATTAAAAAACATATACTTCTTTAAAAATATATAGATATCACATAAAACATCAATTATACGCGATAAGTTTATTATGAATAAAATAGTTATTACATGTACATATTTAAAGGGATACTATGTAAATTCATAATTATTTAAGTCTCATTTTAACCCCCCCCCCCCCCCCAACGTTGAAAGATGTAAATCTAAAGAATAAATAAATAAAAACTGATAATTTTTAATTAAATAAACTCAAGTTATAATATTGATTCGTTAATTTGTGCTTCTTTGCTGTTGAATTTTGAACCGGTTTCATGATCAAAATTCAACGATGCGGGTCAATTTTCAACGGATTAGGGTCTTTATTCAACACCTTTGGTCTCAATATTCAACGTGGAAAAATGACCCCCGGGTCAATTTTCAACCCGGGTCAAAATTCTTCGTTACACCGGTCCTATGAAAGTTGAATCATTTTGTTAAAGAATCTATTTATATGCACATATTTCGAAAAACAAATGTTATTGTGAGTCTCTTCGGTGATGTTCAGTGTGTCTCTATTTACTATGTCTAAAAATATTCCACCTTCAAATGTCAATTTCAGCGCGTGATACTATACGTAATCAGAAATACCGCGATACCATTGAACCCGCGATATGATAGGAAGCTACTATACTTCCTATCAAATTAAACAATACAGTAATTAAATTGAGTACTATTTTAATTGCTCTTCTCAGCCAAATTGATAAAGACACTAAGGCAATGTCTGTTTAGAGTTTATAAGTACAGCATCACTGTCAATCTGTCGAATGACGGAGTTTCCAGAAATGAAAAATATACAAAATTTTACTTATGAATGTACAAATATAAGGTTATATTGGAAACATATTGTTTTAAGGCATTAAAAGATAAATTCTCCAAATAGTAATTAACAAGTCATTTGTTATTTTTCCCAATTCTGTCAACATGTTAGTCAAAGTTTTCAAATAATATAAAAATGAAAGGATTTCCAAAGATGGGCTTAAGTGTTTTCAAAAGTTTACAAATACAGTCAAACTTGTTTTAAACGGCCACCTTGGGGAAATTTAAAAAGTGGCTGTATAAGACAGGTGGCGGTTAATTCCAGTTTGCATACAGAATCATGTAAAACAATATATAGACGCAAATCCATCAGAAGACATGTTTTACTATAGTTACAGATTTTTTTATGTATGTTATTTCACATGTTTTAATGTACATTATTTTTTTTACATCTTTGTATAAATAAAAAGTTTTAGGGCTTTCCTTGTAAGGCCTTACAAAAAAATGGTTTGTTTCCGCTTTCATGCTGAAAAAAAGTAGGGTCGGTCGGTCGGATTTTTTTTTCTTCAAAGATTTGTTTCCCTCTAAAATTGCAGTATTTATACATGCCGGTTAGATACTGACACTGCTGAATGGTATAAAATGAGAAATACTTTTAATATCATTCCTGACTATTAAGCTGGTCTTAAGAAAACACAAAAATGATATTATACAGCAGATACTTCCTCTGCCAACAATAAGAGCATTATTAAAATCTACAACACATGGAAACATACAGCCATTTTGATACAAAACGTTTGAGTTACACTGATTTGAGAAGAGTAACTGCTTCAATCGTTTTTGTGACCAAAAATGTGAGTAATTTTTTTCCAAATCTGATAAAACCGAAAATAAACGATTTTCCATCAAAATCCTTTTTTTAAAAACAGTTTTGAGTCGGGGGGTAAAAGCTAGGGTCGGTCGGGAAAGCGGAAACAAACACATTTTTCTTAGGCCTAATAATGGTTCTGTGACATTTATTCTATGAGATTTAGATGCTGCGTCATTGAACTGTTGAACCACCCCCCCCCCCCCAAAAAAAAAACCCATTCATTTATATCCTCGTTCCCAGGCTGTTACATTAGACGGTGCTTCAGTACTTTCAGGGTCTCTTTGATTTCATAATTTTTTCGACACATGTACTTATTTCAAAAATGTTATTTCGAGATTTTCAAACTTAAAACGTCTTTTAATATGACATGCCCTATTTATCTTTCTCAGGAACTTTCGGTTTTTTCTTTTTCTTTTATATTGATACTTTCTTCTTAACGTTCGGAGTACTAGAAGCCATGTTTTCAAATAAATTTAATACAAAGAATGTAAACATATTTCATCATATTTGATTTTAAACACATGTAAGGTACTGTGCTGCTCTCGAAATGGAGTAATATGTTCCGTCCGGTTCGGTTTTTAGCTCCCCTGAGCTGAAAGCTCAAGTGAGCTTTTCTGATCAAATTTTGTCCGTTGTCTGTCGTCGTTGGCCATGTTGGCGTTGGCGTTGTTGTCGTTGTAAACTTTTCACATTTTCATCTTCTTCTCCAGAACCACTGGGCAGATTTCAATCAAACTTGGCACAAAGCATCACTGGGTAAAGGGGATTCAAGTTTCTTCAAATGACGGGCCACACCCTCTTTAAAGGGGAGATAATTAAGAATTATTATACCCCCCCAAACAAAGTTTGGGGGGGGGTATATAGGAATCACCTTGTCCGTCCGTCCGTCTGTCTGTCTGTCTGTCCGTCTGTCTGTGCAATCGTGTCCGGTCTATATCTTTCTTATGGAGAACCATTGGAAGTTCTTACTTCACACAAAGATTGCTTATGACCTAAGGGTGTGTCATGACCTTGACCCAAGGTCATTCAGGCAAGGTCAAGGTCACCGGCAGAAAAAAGGCAAAATTCGTGTCCGGTCCATATCTTTCTTATGGAGAAACATTAGAGGTTCTTACTTCACACAAAGATTGCTAATGACCTAAGGGTGTGTCATGACCTTGACCCATAGTCATTCGGGCAAGGTCAAGGTCACTGGCAGAAAAAATGCAAAATTTGTGTCCGGTCCATATCTTTCTTATGGAGAAATATTGGAAGTTCTTACTTTACACAAAGATTGCTTATGACCTAAAGGTGTGTCATGACCTTGACCCAAGGTCATTTGGGCAAGGTCACTGGCAGAAAAAAGGCAAAATTCGTGTCCGGTCCATATCTTTCTTATGGAGAAATATTGGAAGTTCTTACTTCACACAAAGTTTGCTTATGACCTAAGGGTGTGTCATGACCTTGACCCAAGGTCAATTGAGGAAGTTCAAGGTCATTGTTGGGAAAATGCTAAATTTTGTCTGTGTCATTTCTTGTATTAATTGAAATATTAGAAACTAAAATTTGACACAAAGCTTGCTCTTCTCAGGCCACATAAAATTATTTTTAGATTTTAACCCCTGTCTCTCTGAAAATGGCCTGCCCCGATAAAATTTTTATTTGGAAAAAAAAATGTTTGGAAAATTTTTTTTGGAAAAAATCGGGCTCAGTATACCTATAATTCAAAATGTTTAAATATTAAATGGCTGCTTGACATATGTGGATTTCGTTTGATTCGAGTTTGATTTAAGTCATGGTTGTTAAAGGAAGGATGCAAATGTCCTCATGCATTAACAGTTAACTTTAAATAAAATGGAATTAAGGTGGAAGGCTACATCGTCACAACATGTCTGACTTCCGTTCGAAACACCATTGTGTTCCGGATTGATAACATTATGTCGTGGTACAAAATAGCTATACACCGTTTAATTGAACTCTTCTAGGCTAACTAAGGAGATGAGATAGGAATGAGTCACCAAAACGCTTAGAAAATATGTCAATTTTCTTCCTGTTTAAAGCTTTTCACTAACATTGATTATCAGCTGTTTTGTACGGAAAACGTGGAATCTAATTAATATACCGTTTCCCTGCTCTGCTGCTATTGGCAATACATTTTTGTCATGTCATCTGCAACAGACGATCATACATATGTGGTGGATTATCGATATAGGTAAGCAGATGTCTATATATGTATGATGAATATAAAACTGTAATACGAAAGTACCGTAGTACGATCTCTTGAACATGTTGAATTGATCCTAACTTCCCAAATTAAAAAAAAAACATTTGCAGTAAAAGACTTTCATTGAAACTTTGACATTAAACTAATGTATTTTGATTAAAATAAATACAGCTAGGTAGCAATAGCAGTGGAAGCCCGGATTTGCAAGCCAAATGAGGGAAAGACAGAATTCTGAAAAGGAGCATGTTTTTCATTTCCACACATGCATGTGTATCACTATGGACATCTAATGTATGTATTAATATGCGTATGGTTGTTGTTAATAATTGCTTTTGTATATAAAAAAAAGTAAAAGGCAATTTTTAATATAATTAACTACCGGTACTAATATTTTGTTTTAAAGAGTTAAATATGTAATAATGCATTCATCAAAAATATAATTTTTCAGCTTCAAACATTATCATAAGCACTACTTATCTTATATCTACATATTTAGCATAGACTTGTTCCTTTTTTAATTTTTCTTCGTGATTTTTATTAATTAAAAAATTGATCCCAAGATATTTGAGACCATGTAAAATAAAGAAAGACAACTCTTAAACAGGATCTTTCATACCAAGATTTTTGCAATAATTAAGTATTTCCTTTAATTTTTCAATTTCATTCAATTTCTTTTCTTCATCCCATTCACCAACGAATATTGTTTATATTTTCAGGTTTGTGTGGGATTTTGTCCAGCAGTTTGCCTTAAAAGAATTTTTTTATATTTTAGTTTTATATTTATGTGGATTCCAATAAAAATCATACAAACTTCATTCATGATTTTTTTGTTTTTCATTTCTAAACTTAATAACATTTCACTTTCATAAGAATTTTAAAACAGAAATGTTTAAAAATTTGATAAATAAGGGGTTATCTGGAACCAGACTCATATTTAAAAAATTCTCTAGAAAATAGTGTATTGTATTTTGAGGTCTATTATTGTTGAATACTGTGCCTAGTATTGGTAACAAATGCATGCAACAAAAATTTCCTACACTTATTTGGTGTAGAGATCCACCTTAAAGGATAGAAATGGGTTTGTTTACTCCTATTAGCATTAACAGTTTTAAAAAATAGAGCAGTTGTTATTTATAGAAAATGGTCAGTGAAATAGATTCATCCAATATTTTCTATAATAGCAAAAATACACGCGTTATGATTTTTTTCTTAGCGGGGGGTATCAATTGTGAGCTTGCTCACAGTACCTCTAGTTTAAAATTTGTAGGTATTTTTCAAAAATCTTCTTCTCAAAAACTATTAGGCCAGAAATTCTGTAACTTGTATGGAAACATCTTCAGGTAGTGTAGATTCAAGTTTGTTCAAATCATGGTCCCCAGGGGTAGGGTGGGACCACAATGGGGAGATGCATTTTTACAAAGGAATATATAGAGAAAATCTTTAAAAATCTTCTTCTCATAAACTTTTGTATAGATCATGGTCCCCGGGGGTAGGGTGGGGCCACCATGGGGGGATGAATTTTTACAAAGGAATATATAGAGAACGTCTTTAAAAATCTTCTTCTCAAAAACTATTGGGCCAGAAATGCTCCAATTTGAGCACAGGCATCCTCAGATAGTGTAGATTCAAGTTTCTTTAAATCATGGTCCCCGGGGGTAGGGTGGGGCCACCATGGGGGATGAATTTTTTACATAGGAATATATAGAGAAAATCTATAAAAATCTTCTTCTCAAAAGCTATTAGACCAGAAAAGCTCAAATTGGAGTGGAAGCATCCTCAGATAGCGTAGATTCAAGTTTGTTTAAATCATGGTCCACAGGGGTAGGGTGGGGCCACAATGGGGGGATGAATTTTTACATAGGAATATATAGAGACAATCTTTAAAAATCTTCTCCTTAAAAACTGTTAGGCCAGAAAAGCTCAAACCTTTGTGGAGGCATCCTCAGCTAGTGTAGATCCAAGTTTGTTTAATCATGGTTCCCGGGGGTAGGGCGGGGCCACAATGGGGGGATGAATTTTTACATAGGAATATATAGAGAAAATCTTTAAAAATATTCAGGGAAAGTTTTCAGTCCAAAAAGTAGTAACTGGTGTGTAAGCACGGGTTGTGCAGATTAAAGTTTGAATAAACCATGATCCCTAGAGAAAAGTGGGGCCACAAAGTGGGGGGGGGGGGGGGGGGTATATAGGACAAGAGAAAAATCTTCTTACAGGTACAACAACAAAAGGGGCTATGTATTTACCATAAAAATATGTGGATAAAAATCAGCAGATGTTTTAAATTTTTTGAGCAAGATGTACTGTACTTAGTTGTCAAGATATTTTGATTTTGATACTGTAATGCTAAGTTGATCAGATATAAGCAGGGGCTGACAAATCCGATTGCCCGACGCCCGGGGCAAGTGGTTTTTCCGATCGGGCAAGTAAAAAATCGGTAGGGACTTGCCCGTGGGCAAGTGACTTTTTAAACTTTCGCATATGTACTAAAAATGAAAGTACCGTATTTTGCTGAACATAATACTCACTTTTTTCTAGAAAATTCTTTACGATCTCAGGGTGCTTAAATCATACACCACAATAGGATTTTGACGGGTTTTTTTTTCAGGTGCAGCATAGGCACCTCATAATGAAATAAAATTCTAACTACTGTTCTTCAGTTCGACTGTTCTTGTGTTTGTTTATCATAATGTTTAAAACTAATTTAATCTTTGTTAAAGTGTTTAATTGCAAAAACTGTTTTGATTATAATCTGACAATTTAACATCAATTTGAGCTGTTTATTCTATGTTCGACTTCTTTGAGCTGTGTTCACCGTCTCCATGTACGCCGCCATAACTGATGTTAAAAATAGATGTGTTCCCGTTATCACTGACTAATCATAATAATAGCCTAGAACTTTTTTAAAATTAAAAATATCAGGCTTAATATGATTAGATACAACTCCTAATGATTCATTTCACCTTTATTTTTAACACCTCTGTGGCCTAAATGAAATCATGACCGTGAAGACGTGTGCACTTGTAACCTATTACATTGTATCTCGGACATTCACCTAAGGTGAAAAAAATTATCAAAACACCCAAAACTGTTTATAAAATGTTTGTTTTTACCTTTAAAACAAATCCAACTAAATATCAACATGTTAAGTGTTGATTTTTTAACACACTCTCGAGAAAACCAAGAGAAAGAGATGTTGAATCAAAACTATATATTTTATGAAGAGTACTCGTATTAAAAGTGGAAAAATTTAAAGTGAAGGGCAAAAACATTGTACGGTATGTGTATTGTTATCTTTAATCACAAAAAAGAATTTTGTTGGGCTAGTAGATATTGAGGTAGGGCAAGTAAATTTTGCCTTGCCACTTGCCCGAGGGCAAGTGCTTAAAAAATGTATTTGTCAGCCCCTGTATAAGGCTATTGTTGCTCAGGTGAGCGATGTGGCCCCTGGGCCTCTTGTTTGTTTTATCGGTAATGGCAGCCATGTGCTTGGCCTGCTGATTTTGTTCGCATCATTTTGAGGAATTCGGCCTATCTAAGGAGTAAGTTTTATTTTATTCATGTCAATTTATGTCCATTATGATCTTTTGTATCTAACGATGTCATGCAATATCTCTTACTTTGTTTAAATTCTGCAACTGCGTTGTTTTGTGTAAGCGCTTGTTTGCAATATAGAATAGGCATAGGCCTGTTTAGCTAGCATGTTCTAGTCACACATTTATCTGAGTGTGTATATGTGGTCGGGTAAAGTTTAGTCATATAACATTCAGTATTGTCACAGCTTAATTACTGCCATATTTTTGGAAATCGTTTTATTAGACAAATTCTGACTTTTATTATTGTACTTTTCAGTTTTTCACCCTCTCACGAGGTCTGGAATAGATAAATAGCCGATATTCATTACAGGTACACATTAATTATATAATTACCCAAGCGTCTCCATGTTTTCATAACGATCAAAATGATCGGGATCTGTAATCAACTAACGGGATGGAATATCACGTGACAAAATAGTGGACAATATAGCCGCTAAATACAGTGCAATTAGGTAGTCGGTTAGTAAATTGGGTGGCCGCTGGCCGCGTTACGCAATTGGCCGTTTATTCCAGGGCAAATATATAAGGAGACACGTTGGGGGGAACAAAAGGTGGCCGCTGATCAGAGGTGGCCGCTGATTTCAGGTGGCTGCTAAGACAGTTTTGACTGTAGTTAACAGTCAAATTTGAACTAATAAATCAAACAATGCATAATTAATGTTTTTGACATACATATAATATTTTGCTTACTTTTTAGGTGTTTTATCCTCATTCAAAGTAGAAGAAACTGATCCAGTTTTGGAAAAACAGTAATAACTGTGGTATAGTATGAACAAATTTTATTTAATTATGATACAGCAGTAATTTATTCAGCTAATCTCTCATCATTCTATCAATAGTATAAGTTGGGTGAATTGATATCTGTATACATTACTCATCCCCATCATACAGCTCTTCCGAGCGTGGAGGACTCTGCAAAACGGGTTCACACGGAAAGGACAAGGCCTTTAATTATCCTACGCACTCGCTCATAAAATGTTTAATTGAAATTTCTTTTAGGTTTAAATTATAAAGGGATGATACAGCTTTCAAATGGTACAAAATTTTAACAAATCAAGAAAGATATTTTACTGCTGTTGGTGTTTAAACATCAAATTGTGGATAATTTTTGTAAGCAAAACATTAATAAGCAACAAGTGTGAATATTAATGCCATGTCAACGCAATTTTAAATCAAGCTAATCTGTCAAAATCATAAATCTACATTCTGTTTAATTTGTCAGTCATTATCTTAACTTTATAATGAATTATGAGCATTTAAAGGGAACCCTAACCTTGTTAACAACTTGACACTAACTTGAACTTATGCAAACAATGCATTAATGTTTGTGACATATATATGATATATATATTGTTTACTTTTTAGGTGTTTTATCCTCATTCAAGGTAGAAGTAACTGATCCAGTTTTGGAAAAACATTAGTAACTGTGGTATAATATGAACATTAATTTTATTTAATTATGATAACAGCAGTAATTTATTCAACTAATCTCTCATTATTCTATCAACAATGGTATAAGTTGGGTGAATTGATTGACATCTGTATACATTACATTCAAACTTTGATTTAGATAAGAGGTAACCTTCTCTGACACTACTGAATTAGGTTAAGCATGGTAAGGCCATCAAAAATGAATTCCTTGGTTCTCAGGCCTGCGCCCATCTGATTTCACATTGTGCAGTGCTCATTTTTATTATTAAATGAATAAATTAAGATTTTGATAGTGCGTTTGCTTATTCCAGAAAAAAATCTGGATTTAGGACTCCATTTTAGATACTCAAGTCAGTAAAATGCTTGAATAAATATAGAACATAATTGCAAACATCATGATGATTCAGATTTGATTATAGCAATTGCAAAATGGCCATCGAAACTAGTTACGAAATGCTGTTTAGTTATGATCGCAACAGCAATGATTTTAGTTTTGGTATATGAAGAAGAAAGTCATTTATCCTGAAATGCATGTAGGAGAAGAGTTCCTGCAGCTTGCTATTTACTAAATATCCCATTATGCTTAAACACATGGCTTTGTCAAGTCTTGTAGTTGTGGTGTTTCTTGAAGAACATGATGACTTATTTATTTCATTTAGTTTGAGCTAAAAAATCTGATACATTCATTGCAAGGTAACTTCTTATTTCATTTAAAACATTGTTTTTTCTGGATTTGGATAAGAGTTGCACATTGTTATAATAAACAGAAAAATACTGCATTCTTTTTTTTTATGAAATAAGAGAAAAAATTATCACCGCTTGACCGCATTTGTTTTTGAAAATTTTTCTGAGAACCAAGATATTAATTTTTTATGGCCTAATGTTGCATTTTATTCAGCTGATCCCTCTCTATTCTCTCATCAATAGTATAAATTGATGATTTGATCATGAATTATCGGTTTACATACAAACCTGAAGATGATTGAGCAAAGTTTCTGGGACACTTCCGCTTTTAATTAAAAAGTCTCGCTGATCAACCAGTGTGAAAAGGGGAATAACTCAATTTTCCAGTTTTAACATAAAAGGAGTTGTTTCCCTTTTCACCTATAACTTAAAACAATCCAAGGTTTTAATAAATGTACATTTCATATTTCTATTCAATCATTACATTAATGAATAATTAAGCTAGAAATGCACAGAGTAATTAATGAAGATGATTATTAAAAAATAGATCAAAGCACACATTGTCAAGTTAGATAAAGATTAGTGTAATAGTTCTCTCTCTCTCTCTCTCTCTCTCTCTCTCTCTCTCTCTCTCTCTCTCTCTCTCTCTCTTTATTGGTGATGAAATTTAAATAATTATTAATTACCTTTGTTTTTTAATTGTAAAATCATTTACCATCCAAACTTTGCTGTATAATATTACTTTGTGTTATACATGTACTGGTGTGTAGAATTGTGTGGTCTCTTTATAGGTTTCAAGTGTATGATACACATAGATACAGTGGATGAAGTCAAGAAAAACAAAATACACATGTGGTATAGTATTCATGAATTTGTCATATATATAAATTTTTATTAGGCAGCTAATCTTTTTGTTTCTTGGTCACTCAGGAGACCTATTGCAATCGCTCGTCTGTCGTTGTGTGTCATTCATAGACATCATAGCATACAGCTCTTAAATAGGTATGAGGGCAGTAGTCATTGTGTTAGCTCTGGGGTAAGAACTGTTGTCCGAGAGCATAGGCCAAGGTCAACATCAATTTCTTACCAAGGTATTGACAAAATAACTATTGCTCTCATCCTTATTTAAAGTATGTTTGGTCAAACAAAGGAAAAATATATTATTGTGGTTATGTCAGGGCTGGGATATTGTCGAATTATCTTCCCCGGGGACAGTCAAATATACAGCCAGGATAGGGGGAAAGCCAGTCATAGACCATAGTCAAATACTCAACATGGGTAAGGGGGAAAGCCAGTCATAGACCATAGTCAAATACTCAACATGGGTAAGGGGGAAAGCCAGTCATAGACCACAGTCAAATACTCAGCCAGGGTAAGGGGGAAAACCAGTAATAGACCGCAGTCAAATACTCAGACAGGGTAAGGGGGAAAGTTAGTCATAGGCCACAGTCAAATACTCACCCAGGGTAAGGGGGAGAGCCAGTCATAGGCCACAGTCAAATACTCAGCCAAGGTAAGGGGGAAAGCCAGTCATAGGCCACAGTCAAATACTCAGCCAGGGTAAGGGGGAAAGCCAGTCATAGGCCACAGTCAAATACTCAGCCAGGGTAAGGGGGAAAGTCAGTCATAGACCACAGTCAAATATTCAGCCAGGGTAAGGGGGAAAGCCAGTCATAGGCCACAGTCAAATACTTAGATAGGGTAAGGGGGAAAGCCAGTCATAGGCCACAGTCAAATACTCAGCCAGGGTAAGGGGGAAAGCCAGTCATAGACCACAGTCAAATACTCAGCCAGGGTAAGGGGGAAAGCCAGTCATAGACTCAAGTCAAACACTCAGCCAGAGCAAGAAGAGAAAGCTAGTCATAGACTATCAGCCAATTGTCAAATGACATCAAATATAATTGATGTGTTTCAATTTCAATTAATAGAGAGAGAAAGCAATAGTTGAGAGAAATAGAAAGCAATAGAGAGCAACATAACCAGTACATGTTTATCAGAGAATGTTATAGAGACAAGAGAGACAGAGAAACTTGGTGTCATAGAAAGAGAGTGGGTAAATGTTTAGCAGAGAAAGTATCTCAATCCCTTTTCCCATTTGTTCTAGAGAGAACAAGAGAGATTAAGATTAGCAATGAAACTCTATCCCCTCTCTCTCTCTCTCTCTCTCTCTCTCTCTCTCTCTCTCTCTCTCTCTGTCTCTCTCTCTGAGAAAGCAAGCATGTATGAAAAGTAGAGAAATTTTTAGAAAGAGGGATAACAGGGTTGTCTCAAAAATTGAAGTAGAAGTAAGTAATAAAAAAGTGAAAGGGGGTCTGGGGGTCTAGTTTATAGCTAGATTGTGTTTAAATGCAATCATAGCAAGGTAATTATTTTAGGTCCTCCCCCAGGTCTTAGATACAACCCTGTGTTGAAATGCAATAATAGCCAGGTACTGGTAATTATTTTAGGTGGGGGGAAATCCCCTCCCCCAGCTCAACTCTGCTGGGATAGAGAATGAAAGAAGGAGTGAGAAAGCATGAGTATAAGCTAAGCAGGAAAAGTCTGAGATATACACAGAGAGAGAGATTTAAAGAAAAGAAAGACAAGGGTAGATGTTAAGCAGAGAGAGAGAGAGAGAGAGAGAGAGAGAGAGAGAGAGAGAGAGAGAGGATGAATATCTGTCTGGGAAATGTTCTTGAGAATGAGAGAAGAATAGATAGAGGAAAAAGAGAATACAATATTACCAATACCTGTAAAACAGCAAATGCCAGGGATAGAGAGAGAGAAAGAGAGAGGGACAAACAAGAGTACACATGTTTAGTGGAGAAAGGTTGAAAGAGTAAGGAAGTCTTCAGAGGAAAAATATAGAGAGGAAATTTATATTTGAGAGAGCAGCAGTATGTTTCTGGGAGTTTACATGCTTAAAGGTATACAGAGAGAGAGAGAGAGAGAGAGAGAGAGAGAGAGAGAGAGAGAGAGATGAAGTAAATGTTAAGTAGAAAAAGTCACAAAGAGAAGGATAGAGTTAGAGAATGTGCAGAAAAATATCTTAATGAGAGAGAGAGAGATTAAAACAGATATATAGCAGGAGTACATGTTTATGGTTAACAGAAAGTCTGAGAGAGAGAGAGAATGTTTAGCAGATAAAGATAAACTCCCTCTTCCATAATTTCTCTGCTTAACATGTATGATCTCTCTCTCTCTCTCTCTCTCTCTCTCTCTCTCTCTCTCTCTCTCTCTCTCATGTCAATCATATTTTGGGCCATTTCTTTTTTGAGTATTTCTGTAACAGAGCCAGAATGATGAATCATTATTTATACTCATCACCATGTATCTTTGTAGGGAAATATATATTATATATATGATATTTGTATATCATTACTTTAAAGTTAGATCAATTTTAAATGAAAACATTCCTTATAAAATTTTATATTTTATATGGAAAAAATAGTTGACATCACTTAAAACACTTTATTCTTTTATTGAACAGGTTTTGAGACCTAGTCCCTCCACACAATGGAAACAGCAAGCACTCCATGTAAAGTACATCAGTGTTCTAGGTGTCCGGGGGACACAGAGTACTATTGTGTATCGTGTCCATGTGATCTGTGTCCCCGGTGTAAAGAGAACCATGTAAAAGATCTCCAAACAATTGACCATGATGTTGTGTCACACCGTGATAAAATCAACTACATTCCAACACAAGAGATCTGTGTGAGACATCCTAGCCATGTTTATATAAAGTACTGTGGACCTTGTCAAGTTCCTGTGTGTAATTCTTGTTCGGAGGACCAATCACACAGATTCAAAAGTTTTCGCTTTGGACAAGGACAGCACGAAATTCTGGATTTACAAGTAGCTTATAAAACAAAGCGACAACAACACAGAGGAACCATTCACACCATCAGAAGTGAGGCTCTCTTTTACAGACCTGTTCTCCTGCCACGAATCAAAACTGATTTCAAAACCTGTCGCACAGAATTCTCCCTCTATCAATCAGAGATGTTAACAAAGGCCCAGACACTGAAGCATCTCATTAACAAAGTGAGAAAAGATTTCATGTGTAATGTGTTCTGTGCCTTTGATTTCAAACACAGATGTTTAAAACAGGAGAAAGAAATGATCATACATATTGTCAGCCTACAGAGATATGTATACATATATGAACAGAGGAGAGTCATCAGACCGCTACAATTCCTCTCCTCCATAAAGACAGCCCTCCCCCAGATACATCCTACACTCCACACCAGCCAGCTCTCCATGACTGAGTCACTCAACAAGGAGGATGTGATGGAGTCACTGAGTGCAATCCAAATCACAGAGAGAAGAAACCGACGCGTAGGAAACCAGTGTCTGCTGAAACTGACGTCTGTTCCTGAGCTCCATCAATCTCTCACACTGACAGGTGTTGATCGTTGTTTACACATTTCCTGTGTGACATCAGACCGGGTCTGGGTCAGTGATAGAAACAATCTCATGTTAACAGACACAACAGGTGTCCCTCTACATCGTGTGGAGGATTCATGTCGTGGTTATGGATTACACACAGTGAACAGTGAGAGTGAACTGATTTATATAGATAGGAATTATAACATCAACAAACTGTCAATGTATATGAAAACAACCACCACATTTATAGAGAGAACAGACTCTACATGGGGACCACTGTGTGTGTACTGGTCCCCGTCCACTGGGGATCTACTGGTCGGGATGCGTAACAATGATACAGAGACAGGCAAGGTAACCCGGTACAACCAGAGTGGACAACTCACACAAACCATACAGTACAACACAGGTCGGGGACTGTATAGTGTACCTAACTATATCACAGAGAACAACAATGGGGATGTCGTGGTGTCTGACTTATATAAAGACTATATATCTGGTGCTGTAGTGGTGACAGAGCGTGGAGGAAGACATCGTTTCTCCTACACAGGACATCCATCAGGATCAGAACTATTGCCATGTGGAATCTGTACTGACGCGCTGTCACACATCCTGGTGTGTGATGAATTAACCAAAACAGTACAGATGTTGGACAAGGACGGTCAGTTCCTGTCACATCTACTGACAAAATCACAAGAGATGGGTGAACCATGGAGCCTGAGTTATGATGTCAACACTCACCGTCTCTGGGTCGGATCAGAGGACAACAACAAGGTGTGTGTCTACAGGTATATCACCAGACAGGACGCTCTGACAGGTACGTCTGAGTCATTATCATTGATGTAGTATAAATGTGTTAGGTATCATACAGGTTTCAATGAAATCTAAGTATACCTTAGTTATTTTTGTTATATCACACAAGTCATATTTAATTGTTAATTTAGTTTATGTCTATTTCATTAGGATTGTAATTCATCTATTAATTACAAATCCATGTAATTGTTATTCATTATTACATGCATGTACATGTTACCATATATAGTTTATTGCTCAAACTAATTTAAATAAGAAGATGCAAACATTATCATGGTTATGAAAATAAGTTACAGAAAAACAATTCATTTTATGTAGGTAAACAAGTTTGTTAATTACTTTAACCAGAGTAATGAATTTACTTAATCTATTTACTTTAATCAGAGTAATGGATTAATTTACTTAATCTTCTCCTTGTAACAATACAGAATTAGAACTCTATGTTTGATGTTTGTAGTTTGATGTTTGTAGATCAAAGTCGTGTGATGGAGTCACTGAGTGGAATCCCAACCCGAGGGACAGAAAAACCACAGCAAGGAAACCAGTGTCTGCTGAAACTGGTGTCTCCCCCCGAGTTACTTCACTCTCTCACAGTGACAGGTGTTTATCGTTGTGATCACATTTCCTGTGTGACATCAGACCGGGTCTGGGTCAGTGATTATAGAAACAATATCATCTTGACAGACACAACAGGTGTCCCTCTACATCGTGTGGAGGATTCATGTCGTGGTTATGATATAGGATTACACACAGTGAACAGTGAGAGTGAACTGATTTATATAGATAGGAATTATAACATCAACAAACTGTCAAAGGATATGAAAACAACCACCACATTTATAGAGACAACAGACTCTACATGGGAACCACGGTGTGTGTACTGGTCCCCGTCCACTGGGGATCTACTGGTCGGGATGTGTTATATACATACATACACAGGCAAGGTAACCCGGTACAACCAGAGTGGACAACTCACACAAACCATACAACATGACAACACAGGACGGGGACTGTATAGTGAACCTATCTATATAACAGAGAACAACAATGGGGATGTCGTGGTGTGTGACTTTATGTCTGATGCTGTAGTGGTGACAGAGCGTGGAGGAAGACATCGTTTCTCCTACACAGGACCTCCATCAGGATCAAGACTAGATCCACGTGGAATCTGTACTGACGCGTTGTCACACATCCTGGTGTGTGATGGTAGAACCAAAACAGTACAGATGTTGGACAAGGACGGTCAGTTCCTGTCACATCTACTGACAAAATCACAAGAGATGGGTGGATCATGGGGCCTGAGTTATGATGTCAACACTCACCGTCTCTGGGTCGTATCATGGGACAACAAGGTGTATGTCTACAGGTATATCACCAGACAGGACGCTCTGACAGGTAAGTCTGAGTCATTATCATTCACATTAATTAGATATAGATAACTAAGACACACAGTCCGTGTTAATGATCAGTCAATAAGATACATGTAAGACATGTTTATCTGTGTGATTGTTTGTCAATATAAACAGCTCATTGTTACAGGGTTAGCTGTATCTACCAGTCATTGGGATTCATTGTTTATCTAAAATAAATAGAAATTAAATATATTTCATAATAAGATTTACAGTCACATGTCATTCTTATTAGTTAATTTATAGAACAGGTCAATGTAATTAATAAACCAGATTTTAATATAGTGACACATGTATTTGTGATTTGTTTTGTTAAAAGTACGTGTCAATTGAATTAATTTAATTAATTACATAACAATTAAAGCATGTGTCAATGTAATTAGTTTAAACTTATTTGTAGATGTAGTTCTATCTTTATTAATTTAATTTAATTTATTTGTAGACTTTGCGTATGTATCACTACATAACCTGTATGATAAAGATTAATTAACAGCTACATATGTAATTAATGACTTGTTGTAGATGAGCACAGACCCCGTCCTGATGGGGAGGCCATTTTCAGCTCATCATCAGCTGTAGAATGGAGATAACTTGGATATTGACAGGTTGTAAATGTTTCTGTACAAATCTAGTCTGCTCTCCAAACCACACATGTTGTTTGTCACTTTGTTCAACATCTGCAGCTGAAATTGAGCTGTGTATAATTCACATGGACTGTAATACTGACTCCTGTTTATTTCACACTTTGTGATCATCCAAACATGGCTGTCTGTTGCCATGTGTAGAATTAAATGTAATAAAAAACGAACTGCAGATATAAATTTAATAATGATTAATTACTATTAGTGTTTACATTTGTACTATCTAAGACTTACTAGTGATCCAATACTGAATGAGATCGTAGACTGCAAGCCGAGAATGCCCAGGAACTCAAGAAGGTGGCCCTGGAACTCTATTTCAAGAGGAAGAATCTCAGATCCTTTAAGTCTGGTTACAAGGCTCAACTCGAGCAGCTCAGCACAGGAGTGGAACACGAGGGGGCCAAATCAAACGACCTTCAGGGGTGAGTTGTGAGCTACGGTGTTCTATCTCAGTGAGACAGTAGACTTAGATAATGAGAGTCAACAAACAGTAAACTCGATAGAAAGCAACTATTTCATTGATGATTTTACTCTCATCTACACCTCAATTGACAGCAATTAGCGCTAATATTGCTAGGTGCTGATATGAAAAAATTAAAGACCTTCATTTAACTGTATCACTGTTTTTTTAGGCTTATTCAAATCAATGTTTATTTTCTCTAGAGAGATTGTTTATACAAGTACTAGTATAAAGGTTTTATGGTTCAGTTGTATATATACATGTACTATGGTTCAGTTGTACATAACATTAATATTGATACATTTTTTATACAGAGTTATAGAGATGGTGAGATTTGTCAATGACAAACTCAGAGAGAATCTGGACAATGAGCATCGATCACTCCTCAAGAGAACAGATTGAGAAACCTCAATCTTTGAGGACTTGCAGCTTGAGTTAGAATCAGAACGTGCCAAAGTTAAAGATCTCAAAAACTCAGTGGAGCGAGAAAAGCAAAGGCTTCAATCTCAGGTGACTGCTCTCGAGTCTCAGACGAGTGTACTCAAAGACGAGCTTGAACAGGAAAGGTTGGCTTGCTGCCAGATGAAGAACGAGATAGACCAGATACAGGTGAATGAGTGTGGAGTTATTGTGTCTCACAACAAGCAATTCTCACATCTTTCCATCTTCCTTTTCACTTTCTAGCTTAGATATCTAGAGATGTTGCACATCTTGCTCATTACACATAGTAAACTACAGTCTGTAAATTTAATAACATAAGTTTGATATCATAGATTTTATTATTCATCAGGTCATTTTCATAATCTAAATCTTGTTGTAGCTCTGTTGAATTACATGATTACAACTTTCCTCAGCATGCTATTAACTCGTCATGACCGTCTTAAAGCATGCAGGAAACAAATGAAGTTTGTGGTATATAAAAGAGAGTTGCTTTGAACATTTAACTAATTGTTTGTGTTTGTTCAGCTTCAGAAACTAGACATCACTCGGCACTATGAACACGAACGTGACCAAGTCTCGCGGCTCAAGTCTGAACGTGAACTTCTGAGGTCAGAGGTCAAATCCCTGAAGGATGTCATGAACGAGAAGGAGAGAAATCGTGACACGGAGAAAGTGACGGAGCGTCGGTCACAGAGACAGCTGGAGAGGGAGAGGGACGACCAGAAAATGAAGATGGTGTTCTCAGTGATGTTTGGATTCAAATAATGTGTGTGCAGAGAAAATGTCAAGAGATAAACTATTTGACTCTAATGATATACAGAATTCTAAATGTAAGGGTCTTATTGCTAGTTTGCTTGCTTTAATTGTTTCTGGAGGTTTGATAATTGCTTCAGCATCTACTTGGATTTTTTTAAGCATGAAAATGAGTTAGAAATTCAGCGACTTACTCAGCGAGTTCTAGATCTAGAGGATCAAGTCTCAGAGACTCGAGAACGTGAGATGGAAGCCACTCGGGAACTACAGCAGGAGAAACTACGCTCGACTCACCAGCGAGTAGACTCAGAGGGCAGTGAAGAGGATCCGGATCACTGGAACATTTACAAAACTCAGCTTGAGAGTATATGTCAGAGTCTGCAGTATCTAATACTACAGTATCAGGATCAGTTATCCTCAGGGTAAGGCAACTTAAGTTTGGGGGGGGGGGGGGGGGTAATGGGAGAATATTTACAAAACTTGGCTTGAGATTATAAGTCTGCAGTATCTAATACTACAGAATCAGGATCAGCTTTTCTTGGGGTAAGGCAATAACGGGGGTAAAGGTGGAAACTGATGACAACTTATGAATACAGGTAGGTCAAGAGTAGCTGCAATAATGTAGCCCTCTCCGATTTTTTATATCTGATGTTTACTGGAGAGGGCTACAATTCCACAGGATCTCCGTAATGGTGCAAAATTAATTTTTTAATGCGGCTGACTTCGGTCTTAAAAGATCGATTTTATATTTGACTTCTTTTAGATAAAATGATTTTTTAATTCAGGTTGAACAAATTAACCTTATATAAATCAAAACCAGATAAAACACATCAGCATGTTTACCAGTCGTCTTTTTCAGCAGCCATGACAGTTCTCGCGTGATTTTATGGGATGTACGCTTGGAGTTTTGATGGGCTTGATAACGTGAATGTCAGTGTAAATAATCGATCTTACCTCGTTATATCACTAAAACTTCATTTAAGGAAATGGTATATAATGGAAAATTCATATTTACCGCGTTAATTATGTTTAAAATAGGGGAATTCCTATATTCAGTTCAAGATCCGCTCCTGAAATTCTCATTGGCTGTCCCAAAATAAAACCGGTCAAGGTCAGTAAACATGGCGGACAAATTCAACTTTCGTTGTTGACATACACGAAAAATAACCGATATATGCCAAATATGGACTATACTTGATATTTTTGGATTAATTTATGCCATAGACATCTACAACGTTAGAGTTCAGGTAAGAAATGCAAATGTTATTGTCATCTATAAACGATTTGAGACGAAATCGTTGCGGGAGTGAATCACTCCCGCACTTGCACCATTACGGAGATCCTATGGAGTTGTAGCCCTCTCCCAAAAAAAAAAAAAAAAAAATCGGGAGAGGGCTACATTATTGCAGCTAGGTCAAGAGGTCCCTTTGGGTATGGGCAACTTAATTGAGGGGGGGGGGGGGGTAAATATGGGAAACTGACAGTCTGAATGTAGGTCAAAAGGACGTTCACTTACTTGTCAGATCCACATGTACTTTCAAATTTTATAGACTGATAAAGGCCACGCACATTGCTATTGCTTTTTGGTTCTAAATCTACCTCTTTTTCACCACTGGAGGTTAACATGTATGATACACTGTATGTGATATTTTTGGTCATAAATGTTTATTCAGTTAAGAAAAGTCCAAATGTATCAGCTCTAAAGTTGAATATTTTCCTTTATCTTTAATCAGAATTCTTCTACCTAAGGAGATTGTAAAAGTTTATAGAAGTTTAAATCTGGCAGCGACTTCTTTTATTGATTAAACTGAGATTTTGGTTTTGTAGTGTTGAAGGTTCAGTTAATGTCCAGAGTCTGGAGAAATCTCTCAAGGACCTACTGAGTGAACTCAAACAAACTCAGACACCACTTGCCTTAGAGTCGGACACCATGGACAGTCTGACGAGTCGACCCAACGCTCAGGCCGTGAACCAGCGAGTGTTACATCACAACTCAGAGCTGACTAACTTTGTGTCCAGACTGACAGAGGAGAAGATGGAGCTACGCAACACACTGGGGCGTCTAGAGGAGGAGATCTGGAGATACAGACAGAGGGGTGCCGAACAGCAGGTATGTTAGTCTGTGAAGTGGGTGTCTGTAGATAAAGGGAAAATAGGTTCCTAACATAAATTTAAGACTTTGGGTAAAGTAAGAGGGATTCTGAATGTCAGGTATAAATGTAAGACTATGGATAGAGAAAAAGGGATTCTGAATGTCAGACATCAGGAAAAAGATAAAGATGCTTCAAAATTAGGATTGTAAGTCCGTAGAAAAATGACGATATAGGAGTGATGTAGCCATGTTAGCTGAAGCATCTTACAACCTCAAGATATGTGTACCCACATCTAGGTCATTATGGGCCTCTTGTTTTAGGAAGTATTTAATAAGTCAATGTTTTTCTTCACTGTAGAATGGCCATGATACGAGTGAAAACCACACAGATCAGGAGAACCGCCATCTGGAAGCTCGCGCCTCATGGGCCAAAGAGAGGCTGTCGCTACAGCTGGCCCTTAATCAAATGGAACAGGAGCTTGACCAATGTCGGGCTGACCTCAGAGTGGAACGAGACCGAAGGTCAGGCATCGCTGGAGTAGGGACGGAGGGGGACAGGGATAGGGTAAGGAATCAGAGAGAGAGAAAGAGAGAGAGGAGATAGAGAGAGAGAGAGAGAGAGAAAGAGAGAAAAGGGGAAGGGAGATAGGAGAGAGAGATAGGGAAATAACAGAGAGAGAAGAGACAGGGGATTAAATACAAAAACTGGTAGTATAAATGAAAAATGCATCCATATAACCATTATAATATTTGAAGTTTGAACAACATTTGTTATATTGATATCGGTTTACTGTGATTAAATTCTGATGACGGTAGATCTGTATTTAGATCCAGCGTCTGTACGGGAAGTACCTGCGGGCGGACAGTTACAGGAAGGCCCTGGTATACCAGAAGAAGTACCTGCTCTTGTTACTGGGGGGATTCCAGGACTGTGAGCAGACCACCTTGGCCTTGATTGCCAGGATGGGGGTCTACCCCTCCCCTGAGGACCTGCAGCGAGGGACCAGGCCCCGCCGACCGGTCACCGCATTTAGGAGTGCTGCCAGGGTTGTGGTGGCTGTAACTAGGTCAGTATGTCAGACTGGTCACCATGTTCAAGAGTGTCGCCTCATTGGTAGTGTGGTAGTGGTTCAGCCTTGATATTTATTTGTTTTTAATTTTCCTGGAGAAATGTACCATACTGAATATACTAGAAGTAAGTTTGCTATGTTATGAAAGGTAAGTGAAGCACATTGATGTATGTAACTTAACAGCTGCAGTAGATTTCTCTCCCTTTACTGTTCTTGCAGGATGCGTTACTTGGTCAGGAAGTGGAAGAGAGCCACCAGAGTGGGATCCCCCGTGATGGGGGGCACAGTCGACCTCCAACAAGGTGACCTAATTCTTCAGTTTTTATCTCACCTGAGCTGAAAGCTTATGTGAGCTCTGCCGTCTGTCTATCTGTCCATAAACATTTTACATTTTCCACTTCTTCTCCAGAACCACTTGTCCAATTTCAACCAATCTAATTAAAATTAGACCAAACTTGTTACAAAGCATCCTTAGATTAAGGGGATTGTTAATATGAAGGGTAACGCCCTCTTTCAAGGGGAGATAATTAAAAATCATGAAAATTTGTAAATATTCTTAAAAAATCTTCTCATAAATCATTTTTCCAGAAAAGCTGTTATTTGAGTAGAAGCATCGTTAGGTATTGTATATTCAAGGTTATTTAAATCATGATCACTGGGGGGAGGATGGGGCCACAATGAGGGGTCAAATTTTTACATAGGAATATATAGAGTAAAAATCTTCTCTGAAACCGATCAGCTGGAAAAGCTGTTTGTGTTTTGTGAGCTCGAGCATCCTCAATTAGTGTTAATTCAAGTTTGTTCAAATCTACCCCTAGGGTAGAATGGGGCCACAATGGGGTCAAACTTTTAATGTGAATATATAGAGAAAAATCTTTAAAGATATTAAGCTGAAACTTACGTGAAAGCATCCTCTGTTAGGTTAGATTAAAGTTTGATAAAAAAAAATTTTTATTCAGGACCTGTTATACAACATTGTTTGGATATTATGTATATGAGGCCTTAAAGTTGATTTTAATATGTTTATTGTTGCTCAGGTGAGCGATGTGGCCCATGGACCTCTTGTTTTTATAGAAGTTTTAGTGACATACTCATGCCATAGCTTGCCTAATTTTCAATTGATGGTCATTTTCAGTATGAGATAATTGATTTTCACTCCAGTGTAAAATTTATAGAACCATTTTGAGAAGAATATCTTAAAAAATTAGTGTTTTACTTAATTTTTACATAGAAAACAAATTACATGATAGATGTCTTTCTTTCATGACACAAATCCATTCCACAGAGTGATCAAGTTGACTGTAAAACCACGTCTGATTGTAATAAGACACGTCTCTTTATTTACAGGTTACGCACCCAACTCTAACAGTTTCTCACCACCCCGCATCAACACTCAGTCACGCGTGAACGGCTCCGGACCCTTCAACAGTCACGCTTCATCGCCCCTCCATTCAAGTGTTCATCAGTTTCCATACAGTCCGTCCTATTTGTCTTCCAGCTTTACTCAGAGAGACCTCCTTAATGGAGCTTCTCCATATCACTCACTAGGGGGAGCCTCTAGTGGTTACCATGTCAACAGCAATGGAGTAACCAATGGGAACTCTCCTTATCAGTCAGTGGGAGGGATTTCTGATAGTTACCATGTCAACAGCAATTTCTCTGTCCATACCACACCCCCCACGCGGGATTATAGCAGCAAACCACACCCCACTTCTGAAAACTCAGGTGCTAGAAGGTGAGCTATATAAACCAGAGATGTAAGGCAGAAAAAATCAAACTACTTTCACTATTTTAGAAATTTTAAATTCTACAATATTTGATCGCAAAATGTGTTTAAAATTTTTTGGAAAGTTTAAAGTTTTAAAACTTTCATAGATGTTTAAATGTAGAAAGTTCATACAAAGTCCTATCACAAAATATTTTTTTTTTATTTCTTGCAGAAAAATTCTCTCCTCTTCCTCCCCTACCCCCACAAAAGTTGGTCATTCATCTCCAGCACGTCGAGTCAGGATCAGCGAGCCCTCTTCCCACGATGACTACATATCTCGACTCGAGAATCTGCAGCAGAGACTCAGCGGGATGGATTCGGGTGAGTGAGAATGAAGGTTCAAATCTCAAAAGTGACACCATTGTATTGCAGTGGGTCAGGTTTAAATCCAAGAATGTTCTCAAAATTTCATATCAACTTTTGATATTTTTTGGCTGTGAATAAGTAATCATAACAGTATGTGATGACAGAATGAAATAGATTCCTATTATTTCTCTGCTTATTTTTTTTAAAAGCAATTAGCAGTTTCAAACAAAACTAAAAATTCATTGTTTTCATCACACACATTTTTCTTTTAATTAATAACCAAGTCAGTCAGAAAAAAATATAACTTTGACACATGTACATTTTGTCTAATGAAATCCATTCATTTTCCACTGCTTGAAGTGTAACAGGATCACCAATCGGTCGTACATCTGCGTTCAGTTTGAGTACATGTTGCACCATATTCAGTACCTTTATGCTCATTTTCAGTACAGATGCACTAATAAGCACTTTGTGTTCTTTCATCACAGATGAAGAAAGTGTAGCAGACATTATGTGATGTCGATGTAAGATTTCAAAGACTGGGTCTGACGGGCGTTTGATTCCTCTGTATATAAACCTTTGTCTGTGATGTCCTCAAATCTCTGTCCATTTGGTGCTTGTGATGGTTTTGTGTGTTTTAGATATCATGGTGATTGTGCTGTATGCAACTAATGATGGGATTTGTGTGTAGGAATCATTTGTATTGTAGCCTCATTATAAATTATAAAGGATGGGATTTGTGTGTAGGAATCATTTATATTGTAGCCAAATTATAAATAATAAAGAGTGGGGTTTGTGTGTAGGAATTATTCATATTATAGCCACATTATAAATTATAAAGGATGGGATTTGTGTGTAGGAATCATTCACATTATAGTCACATTATAAATTATAAAGAATGGGATTTTTATAGAAATCATTCACATTATAGCCACATTATAAATTATAAAGGATGGGGCTTGTGTGTAGGAATCATTCATGTTATACAGTCTGTTATAGCCCGAATAAGCCACATTTAAAATTATATAGGATGGGATTCGTTTGCAAGGTACAAGACCCACCCATATTATAGACCAATTGTAAATTACCAGGAATGTCATTTTTTGTATAGAGTAAAAGGATTTCATCAAATATACCATGAAAACCCATAATTATATACTTTTTTATACCATATTACATACCTTATACGCTAAATTATTCACTACTTATAAATACTAACAGAATTATATTTTTCGTTTCATAAGTTTTGTCTTAAAATATCTTAATAAGATTTATGCCCCCCCCCCCCCATCCCCAGCATTAACAATAATGACTTGTATTGTCAGGTCTAGAAAGGGAAAAGATGGGATCAAACTATTATTGAGACAGATTTTTAATTTTTAAAGCATGTTTTTTATTAGTAGATCGCATTTTCAGTTTGAGATTAAAGTATGGTATATGATTAAAGTGGCATGGTCACGATTTTGGTAAAATTAAATTTTACTATTATTGTTATTTAAATACAATTCTTTAGGAATGTATTTCTTATGATCAAATGAAGTTTGAGAGTCAGCCATAGAGTTATGGGCAAGATACAGAACTCACAACTCTTCGTCTTGTAAACAAGGCTTGTCCTCAGTATTTTCTGCAGATCCAAGTTTCTGCTCCTGGAACTACTAGAATGGTCCATTTAAAATGTTATTATTAATTAGAGATCCAAAAGGATTCACCTTAAACTACTGTATAATGGCATTTTAAGAAAGAGATTAATACACTGTAATATTTATTCCATCTATTTTGACACTCATTGTTATTATGTAAATAAATTCTCTAGAGGATGACCTATTTCAACCATCAACACATTCTTCAGCCAGAACTCCAGTAACACAGTATATACTGTGTGTGTGTCAGAGGAGGCCAGGGTTTCTCTAGACATAGAGTGTGTCAGGATAGGCTAGCTCAGTAATGCCAATATCAACAGGCTCTTTGAATCGTATTTGTTGTGGTGTATACTCTTTGATATTTTCTTTCTTTGCTATTGTTTCAAACATTAAGGTTATAAAAAATAATTCAAATTATATTATATTTAAGGAGTTTATTGTTTCAGAATTAGAATTTCCCAGCTTTTGATATGTATATCAAATTTTTAGGTGTTTTTTTTCAAATGTATGAAATGTGTTTTGCCAATTTATAAACCGTAAATTTTGTGTATTTTCCAGGTACTCCAAGGTCAAGGTTTTTTCCACGGAGATAGGCGTGAGATCCAGAGAACCTTGTTATTATTTTGCCGTCATTGTGACCTTGTTCGACCTTGACCTTCATTGGCTCCATACTCTCTGATGTTGGACAATAACATTCTTTTTACCTGCAATAATCATAAGTCCTGCCATTTCAGGGACCAAAGAAAGGAATGTAAAGATTTGTTAATTTGGGACCAGATGTATGACTTTCATGAAAAATGTATGATAGACAGCCACATTGTCTACGTATTTTTTGATTGACCCTCGTATGTTATTGTTTTTATTGAATTAAATATCATGGTGTTTGATAATTCATTTGAGCTTAAGCAAATTCTAAACTCATCCAATGATTTTACTTGGCACAGAATGTGGTGTTTTGTACCTATTGTTAATACAGTCCAGTTGCCATTATGCAAAGACTATACCAATATCATATGATATTAATGTTAGAGTTTTATTTGGAGAAATGTAGACTTAGAATGTTTTTATGGTGTATGATATTTGTTTCATGTTCTATGGTATCATTGCTGTTTAAAACTAGTCCTTACTGTCTGTGATTAAACATAAATAGCTACTTGTCTCTACCATGTAAATATATCCCCCCAGTATCGTCTGCCTACCTGCAATGCAGAGGAATTCATTGTATATATCAATACTACAACAGTTCTGCTCTTTTATCAATAGTTTTCTAAGTTTAACTGTATAACCTATTGTCTGGAACCTGTTATATCTTGATATCTTGTCATCCATATAACATTGACCCTACTGCCATTATTTAATTCTCACAATTTGGCCCAACACTCAAACTATTCCACTTAAGTGTTATTTAAAAAAACTTGTAACATGAACGTATAAATTTCTTTTAAGAATATACTGTTTTTTTTAAGTTTGAGTGGTTCTGTAAAATAAAATTTACCTAATATCAAAGATCTTGGATCAAATGCGATGGTAAAATCTGCATGTCCTCAAAGCCCTTGTCAGATGTTACATGTCATATGTTATAATCTTTGATGAAATCCCGTCACATATTTTTATAATTGTCAATACAACTGTGTTTATCCATGCCTGTCAAATATATCTGACTAGATATAATGGCATCATTGAAACACCCTTTGGTTAATTTATTGTCAATCATATTACTTGTATTTAGAATCATTGTTTTATGATAAGTGGATTAATGTACAAGTTTTGTCATGTATTGGATTATATGTTTGGATGCTGAATTGAAAGTAAAATATTTAATTTATCAAGTGTTGTGTCATTTATAAAACGAGATACAATATTATTGTCCTGTGATACGGATAGAAAAAACGCCTACAACCTTTTTATGGTGTAGAGTAAATGATATCTACTAATAGTTGTGGTGTATGAAAAAGTGTCATCTAAGTCACGTGGTCTGTGGAAGAAAGTGACATCAAAGTCATGTCGAATGTGAAAAACTGACATCGAAGTCATGCAGTCTGGAAGAGAAATTGACATCTAGGTCACGTGGTATGTGGGAGAAATTGTCATCTAGGTCACGTAGTCTGGGAGAATGCGACATCTATGTTACTTGGTCTATGGGAGAAAGTGACATTTTAGTCACTTGGTCTCTGGGATAAAGTATAATATATAACATATGGTCTGTGGAAAAAGTGACATCTAAGTCATGTTGTCTGTGGGAGAATGTGATATCTAAGTTCCGTGATCTGTAGGAGAAGTGATGAAGAGAAAGTGACACAAAAGTCATGTGGTCTCTAGAATAAAATGAAATCTAATTGATGCCGTTTGTTGGAAAAACTGACATCTCAGTCATTAGGTCTGTAGGAAATTACATGAGGAAAAAGTGACATTTAAGTCATGTGATCTGTGGGAGAAAGTGACATCTTAGTCACGTTGTATATGGAAGAAAGTGAGATTTAGTCACGTGGTCTGTGGAAGAAAGTGACATCTAAGTCATGTGGTATGTAGAAGAAAGTGACATCAAAGTAATGTGGTCTGTGGGAGAAAGTGAAATCTAATTCATTAGGTCTGTGGAAGAAAGTGACATCAAAGTCATGTTGTTTTTGAGAGATCTTGGGCAGAAATATTTTTTTAAGCCAGATCAGACATGTTTCCATTTTGATCCTCGAACGTACAAGATGCATGGCCGCACGTTAAGCAAAACAATTGCATAAAGGTTTATATCTCTAAACATATGTCACGGTCCCTTTTAGTACCTTGAATTATAGAAAAATCTACCATGATTTTCTTTTTTTTCAAACGAGAGTGAAAATAGTGAAACATGTTGATTAGTGTGTGTATATACAATGTATACTGATCACTTGTTTTATACTTTAAGAATTGACGCATTATCGATGGTAAACCCACTAACAGGGACGGAGCTAAAAGTTTACGGGGGTTGAATGAAAACGGTGTACCCCTTCCATTTTTATCAATGTATATCTCCGATGGGATTGTTTTATCTCGGATAAAATGGGATTTTATAAGAAAACACAAACCAAAGATTCCGACACTGAAACGAAACACAATCTTCAAAATGTATTTATTTTTGTTAATTTACTGGTGCAAGATTTAACATAATTCTTTGATTATTAACAAACAATGCATTTAGAATGATATTCAATGTTATATATTTTTTTACAATACATTTGTTGATCATTATGCAAGCACATTTTTCATATATTTTCATTATGTCTATGGCTGCATTTTTTTGCGCATTTTAATACAATTTTACTCACATTTATAATTGTTCTCAAGAGAACCGTAGTGTTTTGAATATGTACGTTGATAAAATACAACTACTTATCCTTAGAACTGTGTTTTCTTAAATGTTTTTTTCAATAGTCTGAAAGAAAAAACAAGAGAATGAAAATAATTCAAAATAATTACACGGGTAGGATTCTATTTTTAATGTTCTTATTCTAAGGTATGTGGGTCTATGTCAATATTACGGGAGATTTCCACATTAAATGATTATTTACAAAGGAAAATTTAATGAGGGTTTGGGATATCCTTAACATCCCGGCTAAATCACCAACGGTTTCCTGCTTTCAGTTACTTATTGCTACAATCGACTGACAGTGTTGAATTAATTATAATTAAAGTATTGTTCAAAATATGTATGTATATTGAATTATAATGTTATATTAAATATGGACACATATACAAATATCAATCCCATTAAGGAACTTGTCAATCCTAAAAACATTACAACTGCTAGACCGATTATGTTGTTTTCTAACAAATGTTTCAACCTAGAAAGGGGGGCCAACAATGAACACTTATACAGTTTTATGGATACCAATAATTTTGCACTAGCTTAGTTTTGTTCATTTAATGTTTTGTCCATTGTAGATATATTAGTTAATGTTAAGCTTTTGCATGCTCATGTTTGATTTTTTGTTTTTATGTGACTCATATTGATGACTGTTTGCCAACATGGTAAATGTCAATAAAATGAAATAATTTAATTCTGGTTGTAACGCGGCATTTGATCGGATAGACAAATTTAGTTAAATTTGTATAACCTGGTTTGCACGTCACAAGACACGTCACAATGCACCAACGTACTAATTCACTTGACGTTACGTTTGAATTTTGAACAGATTTATATCATTTTTAAAAGTAAAACGGACTCAATTTGTACAGCAAATTCCAGAAAATTAAATTATAAGGAATGAACTCAATATCTACCCAAGTTATACTCGTATAACCTGGGTTGGAGCAATTTACGCTTTTTTATAATCCGCTTCGCGGATTATAAAGCGTAAGTTGCCCCAACCCAGGTTATACGAGTATAACTTGGGTAGACATTGCGTTCATTTCTTAATTAAATGAACGAAGAGTTTTAAGGTTATTGCATGTTTTGTCTGTTTGATGAGAGTTTCGTTATCAGTGACATATGGTTATAACGATCAGTGATCAAAATCCATAGAAAAATACAAAACAAGAGCAGAGCAAACAACCTCTAAAGAAGTTAGAGGTAGGATCAGTTGCCATGGAGGAGTGAGCATCCTCTGCTGACCGGTTACACCCGTCGTGTGTTCTTTGTCGTAATCGGGAAAAACGGAAAAGTCCGTAGACTTACTTATTTAATTATCAATGTTTTTCTACCTAATGACAACATTTCAACGCTTAAAGGGGCATGCATGGTCACGATTTTGTTCAAATAATATTTTTCTGTTTTCATTATTTACAATGCTTTAGGAATGCATTTCTAATGATGAAATACATTTTGAGAGTCATTTGTAGAGTTTTAAGTAAGATACGGGGCTCACAGTTCTGTGCCATGTAAACAAGGCTCGTGTCCTGTTTTTGTTTACATAGGTTCAAATAACCTGTATAAAATCTTTCAAGCTGATTTGTTTATCTTTTTGTTCATTTTAAGCATTTACATACAGTTCCTTAAGTTTAAATCATTCATTTTAGGTCTATTACTGGAATTTTTTTCAACATTTAAAATGTTAACAAACGCTTTGTTTTCAAAGCAAAGAATTTCAAGCTCTTTAGCTCGCTTATAACAAAATGAATGACACTCAAATTATGGTTGCCTGTTAAAAATGCCTTACTGGAGCAGTGTTAATATGAAAATTCGAAAAATTATTTTTGACCAAAATCATGACCATGCCTTTTTAAGGTGGAATGGAACATATGTCTTTATTAATGTGGATTAAAGTACATTATAATTAAAATACTTTCACCGAATTAGAATGTCCAAATTTCACAATATTTTACCGTTTACGTTGTAAAATGTTTTGGAAAGGTAAACATTTTAAAACCCCAAGCGGGATTTGAACGCATGATCCATGAATTTTTAGAGAAACCTTTAACTTACTGCGCTTCGCTTTTAGGGTTAGACGACACATCCCTTAAATTCATATAAAAACCTTTTCCTGGAATTTGTTATTTACTTACTACAACTTTAACAAAATTAGAGTACTTTACCAGTCATTTGTATGAGGTACTAGAGTATGCGATTTTGTATGTAATCTTATTGAAATGACAAATTTATCTCCAATCGTAGAAGGGTACAGAAAGGGCATAATTAAACATAATTTTTTAAACCAAATTAAATTAAAATCAGAATTTATTTTATTGGAACTCTTTATCACTAGGAGATACAAAAGGGATGCTCGATCAACGTGTCGTCTGACCTTAAATGACAATTTTGGAAAACAAACTATTTTTATAATAACGCTTGTTTATATTGATAGTGCGTCACAACATGGAGGTGTCCCATACCACCTTAAACAACATTTCTATGAATGGCAATTAAAAGTCGACTGTTGTGGATATAAGTCAATAGTTGGATGTGGTAAAATGTGAACAAATATATAATTCTAGTATTGATGTATGTGTACATGTTTTTATAAAATATATTTGTAAATAAACTAACGTTCTCTCAATCGTTATGACATTTTCTTCCCAGGGAATTTATTCATAAATATACGGTTTTATGGTATTAAAGAATCAAACAAAAATATTGTTACACTGTTCATTTTGAACTGGTAAGCATTTCTTTTAAATTTTATAAGTGATCTATAACTCGACATGAGTTTTGATATACACTATTGATGTTCAATTCCATAGCAGACGATCAGTGTATATTTGTGTAAATATTGCTCCCCTTTATCTTTTAATGATTTTGTCGATGGAGTCACCATAAGCGGATGTGTCGTTAAAAGCAGAGCTACGGGCGTACCATTTCAATGATGATTTTTCTTTATTAACAAGATGCACATTGTTCAATCTCGTTTCAAAATTGTAAAAAGAAAATACTCGCTATATATAAAGTAATATTACTGCAAGGAAATGAAGTGGGGAGAAAATAACATTCCAATCATCTTGAGTAGCTTTCACCACACTTTCTGAACAACCACTTCAAAAACCAGATTTACAAAACAATAAAAAAGTAAATATTACATGAACGTTGTATATTGTGTTTTTCATATTGATTCCCTTAAACAGAAAAACGAACATAAACAGCTCTAGATTGTTTAAACAAATCTACTATTCTGCATACAGATGTATATCGTCTCTAAAACATCGAATGTATTCATGTACAAGTAATATTTTCCGTAAATTATATATTTATACTCCAGCTCCATGAATGTATTCATACAAACTACAAACTTCCGGCTAATAGAACTTGGTATGCACTTACATGCTAGACCTAACTGCGCAACAGAATCTTAAACATTTGACTTGCTTTATGCATATATACAAGAGTATGTCTTGACAATTATTAATCTGGTAGGTAAACTGTGTATTGAAGTGTATCGTTTATTGTTAAAATCCATACGATTCATAGGTGTACATTTATTTATTTTTTGTGTTTGCGTAAGAAATAAGTTCAATGTTGTGTACATTAACAAACGTTACCTTATATTTCTTGATTGTATTAAGCATTCATACAATCATTTTAGGAAACAGATATAAGACATATCTTAAGTTTCTACGATGTACATAAGAAGGACTGTAAGCCTCTCCAATAAGTAGTGCTTCAGCAAATCAAAGATATTTGCCACTGATAGAGTAAGTCAATAATGCATCTATAGCTGTATGCTCGTGTGGTTTGCCAAACGAGAGAGAGAGAGAGAGAGAGAGAGAGAGAGAGAGAGAGAGAGAGAGAGAGAGAGAGAGAGAGAGAGAGAGAGAGAGAGACGGACAGACAGACAGGCAGACAAAAAGAGAGAGAGGTGGACAGAGATAGCGAGATAGAGAGACAGAGAGACAGAGAGATAGATAGAAGAAATAGACACGGACAGACTGACAGAGACAGAGTGGGAAGAGAGAGAGAGAGATCAAATAAAATTGACAGAGATATATGCATGTGGTCATAGAGCAATGAATGGATTGAAATAATAAACGTGATACTTAATATATAATATGAATTGTTTTTCCTGGCTGTCAAATATAAACTTTTTAAAATGTAGAAAAATGAGCAAAACAAGGAAATTAGAATTAAGAAGAGTGGGTCAGTTTTTGAAGTAAGTCTGCATCCTCTCTTTCCAACATTTTAAGCAGTTTAAGCATTTATAGACAGTTCCTTAAGTTTAAATCATTCAATTTAGGTCTATTACTGGAATTTTCATTTTAACATTCAAAATGTTAACAAACGCTTTGTTTTCATAGGAAAGAATGTCAAGCTCTGGAACTCGCTAATAACTCAATGAATGACAGGGTTGTGTGGTTGCCTATTAAACATTCCTTACTAAAGCAGTGTTAACATTAAAATTGGAAAATAATTTTTGACCAAAATCATGACCATGCCCTTATAAGGTGGAATGGAACATATGTCTTTATTAATGGGGATTAAAGTACATTATAATTGAAATACTTTCACTGATTTAGAATTTCCAAATTTCACAATATTTTACCGTTTACGTTGTAAAATGTTTTGGAAAGGAAAACATTTTAAAACCCCAAGCGGTATTTGAACGCATGATCCATGGATTCGTAGAGAACTTTTAACCTGATGTGCTACGCTGTTAAGGTTAGACGACATGTTCCTCAAACTATATAAACACTTTTTCCTGGAATTTATTATTGACTTACCACTTCTTTAAAAGAAAAAAATTAGAGTACCTTACCAGGCATTTGTGTGAGGTACTAGAGTATGCGACTTTCTATGTAATCTTATTGAAATGACAAATTTATCTCCAATCATAGAAGGGTACAGAAAGGGTATAATTAAATATGATTTTTGAAACCAATTTCGATTAAAATCAGACTTTTTTAATTGGAACTCTTTATCACTAGGAGATACAAAAAGGATGCTCGGTTAACGTGTCGTCTGACCTTAAATGACAATTTTGGAAAACAAACTATTTTTATAATAACGCTTGATTGTATTGATAGTGCATCACAACATGGAGGTGTCCCATACCACCTTAAACAACATTTCTCTGAATGGCAATTAAAAGTTGACTGTTGTGGATATAAGTCAATAGTTGGATGTGGTAAAATGTGAACAAATATATAATTCTTGTATTGATGTAATGTTGACATATTTTTATAAAATATATTTGTAGATAAATTAACGTTATCTCAATCGTTATGACATTTTCTTCCTAAGGAATTTTATTCATAAATATACGGTTTTATGGTATTAAAGATACAAACAAAAATATTGTTGCACTGTTCATTATGAACTGCATGGTAAGCATTTCTTTTAAATTTTATAAGTGATCTATAACTCGACATGAGTTTTCATGTACACTATTGATGTTCAATTCCATAGCAGACGATCAGTTTATATTTGTGTAAATATTGCTCCCCTTTATCTTTTAATGATTTTGTCGATGGAGTCACCATAAGCGGATGTGTCGTTTAAACCAGAGCTACGGGCGTACCATTTCAATGATTTTTTTCTTTATTAACAAGATGCACATTGTTCAATCTCGTTTCAAAATTGTAAAAAGAAAATACTCTCTATATATAAAGTAATATTACTGCAAGGAAATGAAGTGGGGAGAAAATAACATTCCAATCATCTTGAGTAGCTTTCACCAAACTTTCTGAACAATCACTTCAAAAACCAGATTTACAAAACAATAAAAAAGTAAATATTACATGAACGTTGTATATTGTGTTTTTCATATTGATTCCCTTAAACAGAAAACGAACATAAACAGCTCTAGATTGTTTAAACAAATCTACTATTCTGCATACAGATGTATATCGTCTCTAAAACATCGAATGTATTCATGTACAAGTAATATTTTCCGTAAATTATATATTTATACTCCAGCTCCATGAATGTATTCATACAAACTACAAACTTCCGGCTAATAGAACTTGGTGTGCACTTACATGCTAGACCTAACTGCGCAACAGAATCTTAAACATTTGACTTGCTTTATGCATATAAACAAGAGTATGTCTTGACAAATATTAATCTGGTAGGTAAACTGTGTATTGAAGTGTATCGTTTATTGTTAAAATTCATAAGATTCATAGGTGTACATGCATTCTTTCGTTTGAGTAAGAAATAAGTTCAATGTTGTGTTTATTAACAAACAAGACGTTACCTAATATTTCTTGATTTTATTAAGCATTCTTCAATCGTTTTAGGAAACAGACATAAGATATATCCTGAGTTTTTACGATGGACTGAATGCCTCTCCAATAAGTAGTGCTTCAGCAAATCAAAGATATGTGCCACCAACAGAGTAAGTCAAAATTGCAGAGAGAGAACGAGAAAGAGAGAGAGAGAGAGAGAGAGAGAGAGAGAGAGAGAGAGAGAGAGACAGACAGACAGACAAAAGAGAGAGACAGAGACAGAAGACAGAGAAGAACAGAGAGAAAGACAAGAGAGACAGACAAGAGAGAGAGAAGGACAGACAGACACAGAAAGAGAGTTACAAAATAGATATATAATACACATTTCGTCATAGAGCAATGAATGACATGAAGTAATAAAATTGATACTAAATATATGATATAATTTGTCAAATGCTGGAAAAATTGCAAAACAAGGAAGTTAGAATGAAGAAGAGTGAGTCAGATTTTGAAGTCAGTCTGCATCCTCTCTTTCTAACAGCGGTCATTAGAGCTTTAGTAAAAGGGCAGGTAATAGATCCTTCACGCTGAATACCGACACACATTATCGTTGTTTTATTGTCTTATTTGCTGATCTAAATGCAATGAACATGTGCATCACGTACTTGTTGTTTACAAGTATTTGCTGCATGAGTTATTGAAATGACCGTTTACAGTGTTTAAAACAATATACAGATAGGAAAAAATTGAATGTTAAGATATGCCCCATTTTTCGAATGCGCAGCAATTTTAAGGTGTCCTGGAAGTATAATGCGGCTAAAAAAAATGGTAGCTGTTTGAATCAGAGATAAAAATACTTCGACCGGGAGTATTTAAAAAAAAATTCTTTACTGTATAAATTGACAACGATGTGGGGGGGGGGGGGGAGGAGGACGTTGCAGTGTGTCTTGTTAAGGATTTTTTTTTAAAGAACACATTAACATGAAGATGTACTCTACAACATATATTATTTTTCTGGCCACTTTCTTGCCTTGCAAGGGTAATATTTTGACAGGAATTACCCCTCTTTTCTGGCTATATGACAGTTTCAATTTTCTGAAATAAATAATTAATTTGATGAAATGTTCTAGAAAATTTAATTTAAGAATTTGAAAAATAGTAATGAATCAATAAAGTATTTACAACATTAGATTTTTTATATGGCAAAACATATTTTACGAACATGTTGATAAAATCAACACTTCAAATTTTTACGTATTTGTTTCTAAATTTGAAAAGAATTGGATGTGAAATAAAAATAATCAATAACATCTTCTTTAAAATATTACATGTCAATCTATACATGTGCTTTTTAACAAATAAAAAATTAATTGCAACTATCTTGGATGTTAACCTCTATACAGTATTGACGAATTTTTAAAAGAATATACTGCAGATATTAATGTAGTAATTTTATTATATTATTATATCCTCACTTTCTAAAGAAAGATCGGGTATATTGTTGTTACACTCTTCCGTCCGTCCGTCATTCTGTCACGTTTTATTTTCTCACACTGCTCTTACATCTTTATAATCCAGCAAACTGAACTCTTGGAGTCTGATTTTGGGTATCATGTTGCTTTGTATTAGGTTTAAAAAAATCTCTGGTAGTCCTGGGGGTAAAATGATTGGTAACAAATGACGTTTTTTCACAAAAAACCTTCTTTCTCAAACTCCTCGTACATTTTCAATAATAGACAAATCATCTTTTGGAATATGTTTTGGGGTATACTATAGATGCGCAATAATGGTAAGGACATTTCAATTTTGCCCTGGGGTCATTTGGTGGCTGAAAAATAACGTTTTTTTAACAAAAAAGCTGGTTTCAGAAACGTCAACTTATTTTGCAGCAGCCAAATGATCTTCTAAAATATAATAGGAGTGCCATTTTGACGTGTGATCAGATTTCATATCTTTTTTAACAGGGATCAGAGGGCAACCAAAATGGAGTTTTTAGCTCACCTGAGCTGAAAGCTCAAGTGAGCTATTCTGATCACATTTTGTCTGTCGTCCGTCTGTCCGTCTGTCCGTAAACTTTTCACATTTTCAACATCTTCTCAAGAACTACTGGGCCAATTTCAACCAAACTTGGCACATATCATCTTTAGGCAAAGGAGATTCAAAGTTGTGAAAATTAAGGGCCACACCCGTTTTCCAGAGGAGATAATTAGAAATTAATGAAAAATTTCGAGAAATTTTCAAAAATCTTCTTCTCAAGAACCAAAAAACCAGGAAAGCTGAAACTTATGTGGAAGCATTCTCAGGTAGTGTAGATTCAAAGTTGTGAAATTCATGACCCCCGGGGGTAGGGTGGGGCCATAATGGGGGGTCGAAGTTTTACATAGGAATATATAGAGTAAATCTTTAAAAATCTTCTTCTCAGAAACTAATCAGCCAGGAAAGCTGAAACTTGTGTGGAAGCATCTCCAGGTAGTGTAGATTCAAAATTGTGAAATTCATGACCCCCAGGGGTAGGGTGGGGCCACAATGGGGGGTTGAATTTTTACATAAGAATATATAGAGTAAATCTTTAAAAATCTTCTTCTCAGAAACTAATCAGCCAGATGATTCTTTATATATAATTGTTAAAACTTTGGCGTCAGGACAATTCTTCGGCCTCACAAGAAGGTTCAGAGTTTGATGTAGCTTTATATCCCATATATAAACAATTGTTCAGGATCTTTTTGAGAACTGCAGTACTCAACATGTGATATGACTATAAAATCATCCTGTTAGAAAAGGGACTAATGATTATAAACATAAGAATATCCAGGGGGAAAAATGGATTTTATTTATATAGGATCTACATGTATTATTGTACATTGTCCAGATTGTTTGTATTATGACTCCATTAAGCTGATTTTATCATACCTATTGTTCCTCAGTTGAGCGATGTGGCCCATTGGCCTCTTGTTACAAATAAAGTATGGTTCCCATAACTTCTCTTACAACTTTTGGAGTAACTATGTAATCTCTTTGGATATAATAGGGGGTGTCCAAGATGTGCAATACGATTTTGAAAAATTTAATTTAATCCTGGTAGACCAATAATAGCATAAAATTAACATTTATCGCATGTGCGGATCTAGAGGGGGATCAGTGGTCCAGATCTCCCCTTCATATTCAAATTTCATTAAATTACATTTAATTTATAAAAATTGCCAAAAATATGCCTCAGGCCACCCACCCTGACTAACTCAAATAACTGTGCCCCCCCCCCTTCCCCATGACACATTTTCTGGATCCACACATCCAAACACCCTCCTTAGACTTTTAATTAAATGATGTTTCTTTTCTCTTAAAATATAAAATGACCTTAAATTTTTTCCCTTACAATAAAAAAAAAACACCTTACATTTACACTTTTCTTTATTGTCAAATGATCTATTAAAATTAAGATATAATTGGGTCTAAAAAGTTTTATAAACTGGTAAATAATGTTTTCTTTAAAAAAAATTCACATTACACCTTGTATAATAGACAAATGATCTGATATGATCAAAGATCTTATTTTCTGCCTAATAATCAAGTTAAAATTAATAACAAGAAATGATTAAAATTAAATGTTTATCCTCCTCACCCCCCCCCCCCCCCCTCAGATTCAGAGTCTTCTTTAATTCATATTCTTACATGTATACAGTAGCAAATTTTAAATCATTTCTTGATTGGTATTTTTGTCTTGATGCACATTAAAATTTTGGTAAATGCTTTTTTATTTTTATCGATAAGATTAACAAAATGTTATATGTGTTCGGGGCAATTGTAATCCTAAGCAATGCAGGGTCATCACTAGGCTAGGAATTACCCACATGGATCAAACACTGCATATGAATAAGATAAAATACTTTATTATGTCAAGTTCTGGAAAGTCAGGGTATCTCCAAGGGGGCATAACCTACATACAATGTGATGCGCACAAAGAGCAAGAATAAATACGGTTTAGGGATTGGGGATCTCAACAGTTAAATATTATCAAAGTACATGTATATCATTATTTCCTATTTCAGAAGGGGGTGGGCGGGTGGTTTTTAAAGACAACTTCTGGGGGTCATGTACTTACACCATTTATTGCATCATAATGATATTAGAAACAAGAATATATATGGTTCAGTGGTGGGAATTTCAACAGTTTTCAATATATTTTGTATTTTTAAATGTCGATTTAATAGTGCAAGTCTGACAAATGAAAAAATAACTTTTGCAATTAAGTAATAACCGGCCGAGAGAGAGAGAGAGAGAGAGAGAGAGAGAGAGAGAGAGAGCTCAAAGAAAAATACACTCATGCAGGTAAAGAGCAAGTATGGCTTTAAGTAATAAACATGATACTAAATATAGGGTGTATTTTTCCCTGTTGTCAAATATCATCTTTCAAAAGTGAAGAGAATTTGCAAAACAAGGATGTTAGAATGAAGAAGGGTGAGTCAGATTTTGAAGTCAGTCGGCATCCTCACTTTCTAACAGCGGCCATTAGAGCTTAAGTGAACGGGCAGGAAAGGAATCCTTCACACTAGAGATCGACACACATTATCGTTGTTTTCTCGTCTGGTTCAGCCATATTTACTGATCTAAATGCAATAAACATGTGCGTCACGTATTCCTTGGTTCCTTGTAGCTGCTATAGATAAGTGGAATAAGTTTAAACTTATAAATATTCATACTTTTAGAATGCATTATAATTCCAGATTCTCTGATGATCACGCAGTCACTGTTTAACGTCATATTTAATTAGATAGTCCATTCACACAATGCCTTTATTAATTATCTATAGACTTATCTTTCCTTTTCATATGCTTGCCACTTTACCAGTACTGTCATCGATTATTGCTGTTATAGACAAAGCTTTATAAGCAACTATTACTGATCCATTCCCTGCTCTGTATAGTGTGACATTTTACTACCTCTTCCATCTGACACTATGTGATAGAGGTAGAATCCACCCAATGTATTCTAAACCATTCTCCTCACCTCGATAGTCGTGTCTATGCTTGGAACTTCAATACATGTCACTATGAAACTTTAGTACCGGTACACGATAACATATAAAAGCAAGTCAACGATCTTTTAGAGGGTATTCATTGAATATAGAACATAAAGACAATACAATGTATGTGTCACAAGTTTCTGTATCTGACCATGGTGTAGATAGTGTCCATAAATTAACCTTTAACACATCACTTATCAGAGGATTCAGATTGCTTTTTGCAAAAATAGGGATTGGGTGCTGATGAATAAATACACAACTCTTTATTTGTGGCAGACGACTGATGAGTGATACAGGGATATACTAATGACGTCCGGGTAGGGCCATAGAAAAAAGTTTAACAGTGCGTGGTGAAAAAACCATCATATTTAAATAAAGTAATGTTACTGCAAGGAAATGAAGTGAGGAGAAAATAACATCACAATCGCTTTAAATACTAGTAGCTTATACCAAACTTTCTAAACAATTACTACAAAAACCAAATTAACAGAACAATAAAAAAAAATGTAAATATTACATGAACATTGTATTTTGTAATTGTGATATTTGTATCCCCTAAGAAAGAAAACAAACATTTAACAGCTCTGAATTGTTTAAACTTATCTACAATTCTGCATACTGATGTATATCGTCTCTAAAACATCGAATGTATTTATTTACAAGTATTAATTTCCGTAAATAAATCATACTCCAGCTTCACGTATGTGTTCATACAAACTACAAACTTCCGACTAACGAAAACACTTACAAGCTAGACTTAACTGCGCAACAGAAACTTTACCACTTTACTTGCTATGTGCATATAAACAAGAGTGTGTCTTGAAAAATATTAATCTGGTAAGTTAAATGTGCATTGTAGTTTATTACTAAGAACCATACGATTCATAGGTGTAGATGAACATGTATTTATTTTTAGTTGGCATGAAAAATAAGTTTAATGTCGTGTATATTAACAAACAAGACGTAACTTTATATTTCTTGATTCATATAAACGTCCATACAACAATTTCAGGAAACCAATATAAGACATATCCTGAGTTTCCACGATGTTCATAAGAAGGACTGAAAGCCTCTCCAATGCGTAGTGCTTCAGCACATCAAAGATATTTGCCACTGATAGAGTAAGTAAATAATACATCTGTGTGGTTTGCTAAACATGAGAGAGAGAGATGGACAGAGAGAGAGAGAAATAGAGAAGAAAGAAAGGCGGACGGACAGACAGAGAGAGAAAAAAAGAGAGAAAGACGGACAGAAAGCAATAGATGGACAGAGAGAGAGATGGACAGAGACAGATAGAAAGAGGGAAGAAAAAGAGACGGAGGGACAGACTGATAAAAAGAGAGAAGAAAGAAAGTTCAAATAAAATAGACAAAAATATATGCATGTGTCCATAGAGCAATGAATGGATAGAAGTACTTATCTTGCTACTTAATAAATGATATGATTTGTTTTTTTCCGGCTGTCAAATATCAAGTTTTAAAAGTGAAGAAAAATGATCAAAACAAGGAAGTTAGAATGAAGAAGAGTGAGTCAGGTTTTGAAGTCAGTCTGCATCCTCTCTTTCTAACAGCGGGCCTTAGAGCTTTAGTGAATGGGCAGGAAAGCGATCCTTCACACTGAATATCGACACACATTATCGTTGTGTCCTCGTCTGGTGCAGCCATATTTCCTGATCTAAATAAAATGAACACATGTATCTGCCTGTAGCTGCTGAAGTATTGAACACGGTCTATCATTATATGGGATGAGTTCAAACTCATAGATATCCAAAGAACGAAATGTGTCTTGGTGCAGTATTTTTTTCTTTAATGCTACCAATTCCTTAAATCGGATTTAAAACATTTACCATAATCATAACGTACAATTACTTCTACCAAGCGGGGCTTAGTTATACAATAACGTCCACATTACTGTACACACACATAACACTTACATATTATTTTTGGAAACATTTAAACAAATAATATAATAAATGTTTGCAACCAGAAATTCATTCATGTAGCATCCATTTCACAAAATTAATGAAAAATACACTTGTAACTCTAGGAAATACACAATTGTTTTGAACAGAATTCCGAAAATTCCGAGATCAAATTCTCCAACGTAACAGTTATCACCCCTCTCACTTTTTGAAAGGTTGAAAAATTGCTCAAGTACGGTGAATTAACTAAACAACATTTAAAAGAAGTTTACCCCCCCCCCCCCTTTTAAAAAAAATAGTAGGCATAGATCAACTAACACTTGGCGCCAGATCAGTCCATCTTACTAAGCCCCCCCCCCCACTCCCTATTAAAACCTACCACATCTCCAAAACCCAAGCCTAGTAGTACACCCAAATCGAGCAGCTCGGTTAATTTGATTATGCCTATCATGGAAAACACTGTTAGTGTTGATATCTTTCATATGACTACGTTAGGGAAAGACAAAAATTGATTTTAATCAACTAACGCAATTAACTGATGCGGTTGCTGTTGGCGGTGAAGGGCACCGCAGTCTTGGTGTTTTATCCTTGCCAGTTTCATTTGATGGTTTTGTTTTTACACAAGATTGTCAGGTTGATGACAAATTCCATCAACCGTTTAAATTGGACTTTAATTTTTTATAGCAAGTGATGCTCTTCTTGGCATTGCACAGAACACATTTTATTATAAAGACCCTATTTCTAACTATGTCCTTGCAATTGACATTAAATCCTGTCATGTTAAGTTTATCAAACAGTTACTGTCAATCATGGGTGTGTCATGGCAATAAAAGGGGCGTGGTCACGAGTTTGGTCAAATTCAATTTTTCTGTTTTTATTACCTACAATGCTTTAGAAATGCTTTTCTAATGATCAAAATTTGAGAGTGGGTCGTAGAGTTATAAGCAAGATACAGGTCTCACAATTGTTTGTCATGTAAACAAGGCTCATGCCTTGTTTTTGTTTACATACGCTCAACATACTGGTAAAAATCCTTTTCAAGCTAGTATGTCTATGTTCTTATTCATTTAATGCATAAATTGGCAATATCTTACGTTTAGCACATTCATTTTAGGTTTTATTTTCAATTCAATATTCAAATTGTAAACAAAAACTTTTTTGTAGCCAAAAAATAGTAGCTCTGTAATGGTAGCTCTGTAACTTGCTTATAGCTCAACAAATGACACTCAAATTGTTGGTTGCCTATTAAAATGCCTTATTGAAGCATTGTAAAAGTTAAAATTGGAAAAATAATTTTTGACAAAAAACCGTGACCATGTCCCTTTAAGGTATTATTCTCAAGTTCATTAAAAGGTGCTCATGTTCTGTTGGAACCTTCACAACCCCTTCCTAAGAGCCAAATGCTTGGTTGATAACAACTAGATTCATTATATGCAAGTCATCAATCCTACAACTGACCCAATTACTCTGTCAGCAAATACATGCAATGTATCTGCCACAGTTGTCAATCCTGATACTGTACTATCTCTAGACAGCCCAACACCATGTACACTCTGACCACCAACCACCACATGTTGCACATTACACAGTGTGACAATCGAGGGGGGAGGGGGCTCAATGTTGCCCAATGGATTTTGATTTCTCGGACTCCGATTTTAATCCCACATCCCTCTAGCATAGATCTGTTTTTGCATCGGAATTATCAGAATTAAGCAACAGTTATTGTGCTGTTCATTCCTATCGCATAGAATCTGGTGATGGATTTCTTGTCTGACAGCGCTTTTATCGACAGTCCTTAGAAGTAAATGCCGAGATGAATAGACATCTAGAAGAGATGTTACAAGCCAATATTATTGAAGAGTCAACATATATATGGCTAAGTCCAGTTGTCATGGTTAAAAATAATGCCAACTCCGTTTTGCGGTAGAATATAGAAGGCAATACATATTTCCTTTACCTCGTTTAGAAGATGTTTGTGACACACTTAGAATTTCTAAAGCACAAATATTTTTTTTTTACTCTGGACTAAGATTCTGGTTTCTGGTAAACACCCATGGATCCTGAAACTGTCCACAAATCAGCATTCGTTACTTCTACTGGTGTTTATCTGTGAAAACGTTTGCCTTTTGGCCTTGTTAATGCCCAGGCTAGCTTTCAGACACATTTACTTAGGGGTCTTTACTGGAAAACCTGACTTGTCCATGTCGATGATATCCGTGTCTTCTCGAAGTTATCATCGAACCAAACTCATTGTTTTACAGCTGTATATAAAAATATACATGTTATGCAGAAAAAATGACACTTTTTGCTATGATAACAAGGTAAAAATAAGAAAAATCTTTAAAAAAACACAAAAACACAAAAAAAAACCCACAGTGATTCTGTCAAGATTGTTTGTTGCACGCGACGGCGAGTTGCACAAAGATGCGTTAGCGCGATATTGTGTTGTATGTTAGCGCGACGGCGTGTTGGGCTAAATTGTGTTAGCGCGTTGTGTGTTAGCGCAACGGCGGGTTGTGCAAAGCTGCGTTAGCGCGATGGCGCGTTTTGTGTTAGCGCAACGACGTGTTGTGCAAAATTGTGTTAGTGCGATGGCCCGACGTGTGTTAGCGCGACGGCACGTTTATCTGAACGCATTGTCGCGCAAACACAAAAGGCCCTATCTAGACACCATACACATGCAGTTCAATTAAGCCGGAATTTAAAGGAATATATTTAAGAAATGAGGAATCATTTTTTGAATATTATTTAAGGAATGAATTTAATTTCTATCTACTAGATTGCTATACAATATAACACAACATGGGGCAGTGCTTTATTAATTAACAGCAAAGCGGTTTATAAAAAATACCGTAAACTGTTCCAAGTTATTTAACTAAATTGATTCCTTATGATATAATTTTCTACAACTAAAATTAAAAGATAAAGCCATTTTTTTGGTTAAAAGATGTTTAAAATTTGTACAAAATTTAAACGTAACGTCAAGCGGATTAATACGTTTCGCACGCGCGTTGATTGTGACGTAGGCAAGGTATTTCATACGATTTAGGTATATATGAATTTGTTTAGCCAATCAAATGAGGCTCTGCAATCAGAATTAAATTATTTAAGGAATGAACTCAATGTCAACCCAAGTTATACGATTATAACCTGGGTTGGGGCAATTTACGCTTTATAACCTGTTATACCTAACCATCAGGCACATAGCATCGGGGAGGGGCCAGCCCTCCCCTCACTTTTTCTCGCTGCAAACATAATTGTTCATAACCTTACCTTTAAAAAAAGAAAAATTAATAGTGCTAATAAAAATTTGAGTCATATATATATACTAGCCCCCCCCCCCCCCCATAAGGAATTTCATGGTTTGGGAAAAAAACATTTTGGTTCGTATTATTTTTTTAGTTATATGTATACTAGACCCCCTCCCCACACCCCCCCCCACCCCTGTATTAGGATTTTGGGAACTAGCCCCCCCCCCCACACTTTCAATTTGCTTCCAGTGGCGTAGCTACCATGTCTGCTTATATGCCTGAGCATGCACATCATTTTTGAAAAAGGGAAGAAACTCAGTAGAAAAAATAAATAAATAAAAACAATTAAAAAAGAATTCATACAAGTATTAAGGTCCATACTTAGTTCTTCCATCAACCCGTTTCCGTCACCCGGTCCTACTGTTGTGAATACATGTATATATATCACAATTTCATGTTTATTTCTAATATGGACATAGATGTTTATGTTTACTTTCATGTTTTTATAAGTTTGATTAATCTCCTAGTAATGTTAATGTATGTCCGTTTTTGTCAGATCAAGGTTTTTTGTTAATGTTTAATCCATTTTCCGTTTTTGTCCGAGTGTTTACTTTTTGTCAATATTGAACGAAAGGAAGTTAGTTTAGCAGAAGACAGTTGGCGAACAGGAGAGAGAGAAAAAAGGGTTTGAAGGTGTTAAATAGAAATAGAGTATAGTACAGGGAATAAAAGGTATAGTTAGGGAAGGGAAATAAGCATGATAAGTGATAGGGGTTAGATGGGTGGCTTTTACTTTTAGACAGTGCAAGAGAAGAGATTGTGTTTTGGTGTCAGATTGTGTGAAGTGTGAGCAGAGGTGTATATATGATATGAATGTATTGTGTGTCAGTTATCTTTAACAATGTGGTAGGCTATTCGTGTGTATTGTTTTCAGTCTAATATTGTGTTGTATTGTTGATTTATTTATATGTGTTTATTAAATGTATAAAAAGGAAAAGGGAGTTTTTATTCCAAGACTTCAAGAATAGCTCGCCACATTGATTGGTGCCGGAACCCGCTGTGAAGATTCTAGGAGCCTTTAAGTGTTCAAGACTACAGAAGAAAGATGTCAGCAACCTATTTGAAAGGACTTTGTACCAGGTACAGGAATCTTATAGAGACAGAAATTAAAAAGGCGGATAAACGTGTGTCGATAGATGTATCCGAGGAAGATCCGACAGCTCTACTTAGAAATGTTGAAACATCAGTGAGACGGATAAAGGAGTTCAGCGCCAAACTTGAAGAAACGATGGAGAAGTGGTCAATGGTGATAGAGGGCCAAGAGACTAAACAAGGTGAACAAGAGAAATTCAGTGAAATCAGTGGAAAGGTGTTCCTTTTATTAAATGAGGCAAATGATCGCTCTAAGCAGCTCATCATTCTTGAGAAAAACACTACAAGAAAAACTCACAACTCTGAAGAAACCTCCCGATATGACAGACCCAAGACTAGATCACCTGATTCATTTACAAGCAAAGATGCAGGAACAAATTATTCATTTTCAAGAGCTGTCACTCCAACAACACAACCCAGTGGCAGACTCAGTAGCAGTTAAAGTTCCAAAGTTAGAACTACCTTCCTATAATGGAGATAAAATTAAATTCAAGGAGTTCTGGGATGCCTTTGAAGCTACTGGTCACAGGAACCATAAGCTCTCCAACATTGAGAAATTTAACTATCTCAGAAGCAAACTTACAGAAACAGCTAGACTAGCCATATCTGGACTTTCACTTTCAAATCAAAACTATGATGTAGCTATTTCTATTCTGAAGGACAGATTTGGAAACGTGCAATCAGTTATCAACAAACATTATGTTGAACTCATCAATACTCAGTCAGCTACCAATGACACATCAAGTCTGCGTAAGTTACATGATGACATTGAGAGACACATGCGCAGCTTGGAAGCTTTACATCAGGATGTCAACCAGGATGTGTTCATCTCCATGATTACCTCGAAACTACCAAAAGAAACCCTACTGCAGCTTGAAATACAAAAAGGCTCACAGGAAAAGTGGACGGTGCAGAAACTGAGAGATTTAATGAAAAGTTACATCACAGTGAAAAAATCATCAGAACTTCAAACTTCTAGTGTTGTAAGACATGAAGAGAGGCACACCACAACTGAAGCCTTAGTGATCTCAACTAATAAGGAGTCAGCAATACGACGAAACAGACCAATGAGAGTTCCAGTAAGACCTACAGTGTGCACCTTTTGTGAGGGTTCTCATTGGACTGATGAATGTAGAAAGTACAGAACCATAGAAGATAGAAAAGAGATACTCAGGGGGAAGTGCTTTGTCTGCTTGAAGCCTGGCCACAGAAGTAAAGAATGCAGAGTTGAGAAGACATGTTATCATTGTAAGCAGCATAGCCACCATAGAAGCTTATGTCCCAAGAAAATACCTTCCCGTCAAACAGAAAGTTCACACCTGACTGAAGAAATAAGCACAATAGAAGAGACTTCAAAGTTTCAAAAGGATTCGGAGAATAGTTTACTATCATCCGGTGATATTGTTTTGATGCAGACAGCAAAAACAGAGGTTTCAAACCAATATAGAGAAAATTCAGAACCAGCTAGACTTCTTATGGACTCAGGATCTCAGAGAACATACATAACAGAAAACTTAGCTGACAGATTACAATTGAAAAGCCATGCAACAGAGAAGATATCCTTGATAACCTTTGGTGCTGAAAGGCCTAAAATAGTGAAAACACCTAAAGTTTCCTTGAAACTGAAACTCAAGGATGGACATTATTTAAGTATTGATGCAAATGTTGTACCCACAATTACAGGAACAGTCCAGAGAAAACCGATTCCCAAAGACATTCAAGACAGATGTCAAACCCTGTGGAAAAATCTACAGTTAGCAGATACTCTACCAGTGAAGTTTGAAAACTCGACAGTTGACATCCTGATAGGTAATGACTATTACCTGGATTTGATACTACCAGAAATAATAGAAATCCAAAAGGGATTTTACCTACTTGTTTCTAAACTTGGATGGATTCTCACTGGAAAGACCCAAAGACAATATTGCGAAGATGAGGAGCAAGTTATGATGATTACCAATGGGAATTTATCTCTCACAGAATATTGCCTCCATTCCAGAGTGGATGAGTGCCTTTCGGTGAAACCTTCCATTGATGATTTTTGGAATCTGGAGACAATTGGAATTCAAGATTCTCCTTACACTTCAGACGACGGAAAAGCCCTGAGAAATTTCAATAGCACATTGAAGATAGAAAACAACAGATACCAGGTCACATGGCCTTGGAAGGAAGAATTTCCAGATCTTCCAGAAAATAGAGAACTAGCATATGGGAGACTCAAGTCACTAGTCCACAAGCTGCAGAGTAACTCTGAGTTATTACATAAGTATGATGAGATAATTCAGGACCAGTGTAAAAAGGGGATTATGGAGAAAGTTCAGCACTGCAACCGAGAGACAGGAATTAAACACTACATTCCTCATTGTGCAGTAGTAGACTTATCGAAACCCACTACCAAAGTAAGAATTGTGTATGATGCATCAGCGAAGTCGCAGCCTAAAAACACCAGCTTGAATGAGTGCTTACACAGAGGACCAGTGATGCTCCATGACTTATGTGGACTTTTACTGCGCTTTAGACTAAAGAAGATAGCAATAGTCGCTGATTTTGAGAAGGCATTTCTGTAAGTTGGTCTACAGGAAAAAGATCGTGATTCCACAAGATTTTTCTGGGTAAAGGATGTAAATAATCCCACGGAGGACAACAACGTACAAGTGTACATATTTTGCAGAGTTCCCTTTGGGGTGATCTCCAGCCCATTCCTACTAGCAGCAACTGTAGATCATCACCTCAGTACATATGAAAGCAGGACAGCAGAAAACATCCGGAGTAATATTTATGTTGACAATGTTATCACAGGAGTTGATACACTTGAGGAAGGAGAAACACTGTACGAGGAGGCCAAGGAAATCTTCAATAGCATGTCTATGAACTTGAGAGACTGGGCATCAAACGTTAAGGAGTTCTACAAACTTGTTCCTCCTGAAGATCAATCAACAAGAGAGAAGATGAAGATACTTGGAGTGACATGGAGTCTTACAGAAGATGTACTCTCAGTCCCAGTTGGGAATTATGAAAACACGCCAGTACCAGTGACCAAACGAGAAGTACTACAAAGAGTTGCATCAATATTTGATCCTCTTGGATTTTTCACTCCAGGTACTTTAAAGGCAAAACTATTTCTTCAAGCGCTGTGGGAGAAAAATCTTGAATGGGATGAACAACTTGGAGAAGAAGATATCCAGCAGTGGAAAGAGATAGCAGCAGATTTAAGAGAAATTTCCACAATGCCAGATTCCAAGATACTGTGGGCTCCCAGGAGAAGTTTCCTACAGACTTTTGTGCTTTTGTGATGCGTCAGCGAAAGCATTTGCCACGGCAGTTTACCTGCAGATGACCACTGACACTTCAAGCATCTGTAACCTAGTATTTTCCAAGACTCGTTTAGCACCCACAAAGAAAATGTCCATGCCTCGTCTTGAACTTCTGGCTGTTCTCATTGGTGTGCGAAGCATAAACTTTGTAGAAAATCAACTGAAACTGGCAATATCTGAGAAAATACTATGGACAGATTCGCAATGTGTTTTACACTGGATTAAGACTAAAAAACCTTTAACAACATTTGAAGAAAACAGAGTTAAAGAAATTCAGAGTTGCAGTGACATTGAATTTCAATACGTTATCTCAAGTGATAATCCAGCAGATATTGCAAGCAGAGGAACTCAGCTATGTTAAGGGTGTCCCTAAAAAATTGGCGATATTTATCACATAAAATGTTAGCCTTTGAACAATCTTGGTTTTCTACTCCAAAAAATTGTTAAACAAAGTGATATTTTATCGAATATACAAATTAAATAATTTGTTATCGCATGAGCAATTTTTGAGTCTCTTGGGAATACCCTGTCACGTGATACTGCTAAAAATAGATGAACTAGGAATAATACGAAAAAATGCAAAGTGCAAGGGCATAACATAAACAAAAAATAGTTATTTCTGTTTCTAACTTGTAAAATGAACCTTCAAAATTTCGAAAAGTGCTGGGAGCTTAAAATATTCAAGTAAGAACAATTATTAAATTCAATGTAAACAGTGTATGAACAGCACTTTACAGGGATTTCCCGCAATTAACGCTTATTTATATGAAATGCGTAGCGATTTCATACAGCTCCCAGCACTTTTTGATATAATGGGGATACAATGGCTAGACATGGAAATTTTCAATATATTTGATCAAGTGTATGCCCTTGCACTACTGCATTTTATCTTACCCATTTCACTTTCAGCGTCATTTGAGTGAAATTCAAACGCAACACTGACTAAGATCATGATTTTAATTTTCATTCTTAAAATCAATAAACGCTGTTAATTTCACTAAAATAATGTTAAAATGTTGTTTCTGTTCACACCAATCATCATTACAAAATTGTTGAAATTGGAAAAAAATAATTTCATCAGTTGCCTTTATTTGGGGGGGGGGGGGGGGGTGTAAGTGTTGAGTTTGTATTTAACATTACACATTTATGTTTCATAATAATTTATGTTACTATGCTGGTGAATAAATTCTTTTAATGTATAATCAGGTTTACTTGTAATTATAATTGATATTTTAGTACTAATTAAAGAAAGTAAGAAGAAACAATATATCAATATTATCAAGAATTTATTTTAATAATCAACTTTACAAATACTATAGAGATTGCTTTTCTGTGACAAACTGTTCAACAAGACTATTGTTTTCTGATTTTTAGTATTTTTCAGTCAAAATGTGGAATTTATGGAAATTGACAATTCTTCTTGCACACTACATGTTCTTCTCTTCTGTCTTTTTGTTATTAGGAGGTAGTCCAGTTGATAAGAAAACCAATACCTGAAATGATAAAATTATCAATTACAAATTTCATTTCAATAGATATCAATGCAAATTATTATAATAGGTTACATTAGTATCATTATCAATATGATATTAAAAACCAACAAACTATACATGAAGTTGAAGTTAGTGAGTAAAAGAAATATTTATATAGTACCTACTTTTTATCAACATCCCAACAAGTGTTTTCAGTGGACCATCTACTGCCTAAGTAACCCTAAAAATGAATAATGTGTCATAATTAGCAAGCTATTGTGTTAAAGATAACACGAAAATGAAACATTACTCTATTATTGGGCATATTAATGGCGGTTTCAATTTCAGTGATATTACAGCAGGCATAATCAAATGTTAATTTTTAAAATGTGTGGAAATTCAGTTTGAACACACTTTAATTTTGTCTTAAATAAAATTAATTAGATCTTCATAAAAGAAGGCTGAATAAAATACATGTAACACATTTCGATTTACTTAAACAACATTACAATCTTGTCTATAATCATTCCAGATCCTCACAGCAATCTTTGTAGTGCTAGCACATACAGTGTTTGGCCATTGAGTGGCATTGACTTTTTATTGTGTACTTTGAACATGGAGGAAATGCGATCTAATATTATCGCGATATGAGACCAGTAAAAAGCTACAATGAGCCTCAACGCTCTCTATGATCAAAACTAGCGAAACGCAGAACAATTACTTTGCCTGACTGAGTCACCAAACTGATGTTTGAACACAATATTACATGAAAAACAAATGTAAACAAGTAAACAAAATCGAAGCCGAGGAATTTCACTTCGTTTCCGTTCCATCCAACAATATTAAATAATATAAAACAATATCTAGGGGAAGTACAGATAATTCCTACCTTGTTCAATTGAATCCTATGCCGATTTCTGTCCACGCTGGTTGGAAACGAGTTAAATTCCGAGATATATCACTGGAGTCCACATGTTTATTCTGATCACAGCTGCAAGCGCCGGTGTGACGTAGTCAACCTCGACACGTCATCAGACGACTTAGGAATTTCATGATTTCACGAGATATAAAGAATAGTTTATGATTTTATTTCAGTACACCTTTCTTGAACCATTCAAACCCAATAATTGATCATATTCATTTTGGTAGATGTTTGTTAATTACCGAAATACCCATATCTCGTAAAATCTCATGAATAAGGGGCGGGGCTTATGCAAATTTTTCTAAATCACACGTGGTAGAATTCTCAGACCTTCCTTAACATAGCTGAGTATCCAGATAATTAATTCGTCAATCACATTGAAATAAAATAATACAAATTAGCAACGAAAACAAACATTGGTGGAAGTTTTCTTTCCTTTCCGTATCAAATTGTAAGAGGCCAACGTTGACTAATTATACCCGAACTTTTTAGAGAAAGTTCGGGTATATTGTTGTTACTCTGTTCCGTCCGTCCGTCCGTCTGTCACGTTTTACTTTCTCAAACTGCTCTTACATCTTATAAACAAGCAAACTGAACTTTTGGAGTTTGATTTGGGGTATCATGTTGTTTTGTAAAAAGGTTTCAAAAATTTTCTGTTAGTCATGGGGCTCAAATAATTGGTAAAAAATGACGTTTTTCACAAAAAACCTTCTTCCTCGAACTCCTCCTACATTTTCAACAGTAGACAAATCATCTCTTGAAATATGTTTTAGGGTATCCTATAGATGTGCAATAAGGTTTTGAAAGAACTATATATAATATGAGCTAAATTTGGCCCCCATAATTCGCCATTTTTAAAAGTGTTTCGGGTACAATAAAATGATATGTTATTTTTTAGAAGAGTTGATATTAAATATATTTTTCACCTATTTATTTGATTTATTTGCACCAACTTGCAGTATGTGACGTCAGAAGTGACGCTTTTTCTATAATTCAATTAAAAGAAGTCAAAAATTGACATTTTTTCTCATCTATTTACGAATGGGAAATATATAGCGCATGCTTGAACCAGGACAAATTTTTTGTCACTTATTAGACTTGGCCAGATACATCTCTGATTAAAATATTTTGTTGGTTCAAGCATGCGCTCTATGTTTCCTGAAAGAAAAACTGCTTGAAAACAAGCTTTTTTATCCTAAAATGCAAAAATGGTGGGAAAAGGTTGTCTTTACAATTTCGTATTTTTAAACTGTGGGCACTTGAATCAAAATGAACATTAAATAAAAACATCACATATATATCTGTACAAAGAAAACAAAGAATTACAGTGAAATAATGATATTCGTTTAAGGGGGCCATTTTAGGCCCATACCATATATAGTCCTTTCAATTTTGTCCTGGGGGTCATTTAACGGCTGAAAAATGAGGGTTTTTTGTTTGTTTTTGTTTTTGTTTTTTTGTTTTTTGTTTTTTTTTTTTTTACAAAAAACTGGTTTCAAAAACGTCATTTTTTGGGGCAGTAGCAAAATGATCTTCTAGAATATGATTGGGGGTGTCATATTGAATTGTGATCAGGTTTCAGAATTTTTTTTTATAAGGGGATCAGTGGGCAACAAAAAATGACGTTTTTTGCAAAAAAGGATGGTTCCCAGAACTCCTCTTACAACTTTTGGAGTAGCTACGTCATCTCTTGGGATATAATTGGGGTTGTCCTATAGATGTGCAATAGGGTTTTAAAAATTTAAATTTCATACAGGGAGTCAAATAGTAGCAGAAAATTGACGTGTATCACTAAAACAAACACATAGATCCTAGAACTCCTCTTATGATTTAATGGATTGACACATCATATCTTGGGATATGATAGGGACTGTTCTTTAGATGTGCAGTAAGGTTTTAAAAATTTAAATTTCATCCAGGGAGTCAAAAAGTATCAGAAAATTGACGTTTATCACTCCAAAATAAAACATAGATCCTAGAACTCCTTTTATGATTTAACGGATACACACATCATATCTTGGGATATTATAGGAATTGTTCCATAGATGTGCATTACGGTTTTGAAAAATTAAATTTAACCCTGAGGCCCATTACCTACATTCCTTTTTATTTTTAAGCCCTTTAAGGATCAAGAATATCCCTTAGAGAAAAGAACTGGCTTTTTTCCATTGAAATTTCATGGAACTTTCATTGATTTTCCAGTTGTCATTGAAATACCATTGATTGTGCATTTATCTTTCTTGTGTCTTCATCTGACCAGTTTTATTCCTACCAGTTAAATAGCAGTTTTCAGATAACCGCATTTTCAATGGCCTGCAGTTCTGATTGAAACACCAGTTTTCCATTTCACTTAAACTTCAATGTTACTGTTTTCCAGTAAAATACCATATATTTTCAGGAGCAGTTAAATGGAATTCTTATACACATTTCTAGATGTACATTGTATTTCAATCTGAGTTGCCAACCTGGTCACTGGCCTCTGCCAAATAAACTGACCACTAAGAATTAAGATTACTGCATAACAGGAAGTTAAGTTGCAAATTTTGAATGTTCATCTTGGAGCCTAAATGTGATACTGTCATTGTAAGGAAAATCTGTTACTGTTGGGCATCCTGCTCTTTTGTGGCATATTCGTACGGTGAATTTATGGAACTTTTTCTTGGGATATATTCTTGATCACTAATTGAGGTAATATTTTTAATATTAAATTCATACACTTGTATGATTTGATACAAATTTGTTTAAATACTAATTTTATAACATTTACACACTATCAAGTGATTTAATTAAGTGTTGCAACGAGCTAGTGCATGGATGTATTGAAGAAAAAGAGTTATGTAATATACATGTAGCTTCATGTCTACCATTTAAGATTGTACTTGGAAGTCAAAAAACTAGTAAATAATATAATTTTGCATGTAAGTATATAATGCATGTGCATGCATGAGATTATTTAGATAATATTTACCTTTTTATATCAAGCACAATTAAGTTGTCCTTATTTATTGCTCATATGAATTTTGTACTGTTACATGTATAACAAGCATTATGGGGAGAGTTGAATTGATCTATATTGAGATTTGTCTGGGTCAGTATTCTGCAAAATGTTCAGGGTTATCTTATGATGCAACTTGATCTTGACCTACTTATTTTCTATAAAGCAACAAAATATAATCAATGGAAAAACAATGGGTTTTCAATAGGTTTTCAATGCATTTGTGTAAACCATCCTTTTTCATTAATTTAGCATTTAAAGATGACATCATTTAACTGGTGCAAACTATTTTGCATAAGTATTCATTTTCAATGGTGTTTCAATGGACTTTCACTGAGTTTTCACTGTGTTTTAACTGGAAACTGCATATTCAATGGTTTTTCTTCGTAGACAATATATAATGCCATTTTATGTGACATCTTGGTAACTGGAAAAGCAATGGTCAGAAATAAACTGTAGAAATATTGGAAGTCAATGCCATTCTTTTCTGTAAGGGATATATGGTTAAGGGGTGGGGATCTCAACCGTTTTCGAGATATTCGTGCACTTGCTGTTCGAGGTGGGTCATGACCACCCCCGGGGCCCATGACCTACATACCGTTTGATGCCCCTTAACACAAGGAGCAAGAATATATATAGTTTAAAGTTGGGGATCTTAACTGTTTTGAAGATATTAAGGGACTTGCTGTTCGAGGGGGTGAGGACCACCCACAGGGCCCATGACTTACATAACATTTGATGCCCTTGACATCAGAAACATGAATATATATGGTTGTAACAAACTAAAATTCGTTGTGTATAATTATAATTCCCCTTGGTTCACCCTTCCGGTTTATCCTTTGGAGAGCCCATTGTTTTGATACTTTGACCATTGGTTACCGTGGTAACATATCAATCCTGTGAGGAGCCCCTCGTTGATACCTTAAATAGTTGGTAAAAGTATGCACGGGTAATACCCGGGAACATCAGCCGATAGACGTGGTCGTCATCCCGTCTAGTGCACAGGGGCCTGTTTTAGAAAAGCATCAGGTATTTAAACAACCCATTTTTGTAGTTTTAACCACACGTGTTTGAATAGGTTTTCGGTAGTATGTTTTTCTTTTTGTTTATTTTATCAGGGTCTTTTCTGCCTTGTTTTGCTGTAAATTTCCCCGTCCCTACAGAACGTCAATACCTGTCAGGGAAGGAGGGTTCTTGGATGCTGAAATATTTCCGGCTCCTGTATTTATGAGTAGCCGTTTCCATTGTCATGGGATAATTTATAGAGACCGCTGTTCTACAGTGAGTGAGTGAACTACAGCGGCCCTTTCGACACATTTCTAAAACTACTTATGAATTTATACCTGAAGGTGATCCTCGCAGTTTTACCAATTGATTATCGTCAATGCAGATACGTGCTTGAACTTAACATTGTGAAAGTTTGATATTTATATAATTTGTGTCATTTGAAAACTTATATTCTGCATATTGAGTTTATTGAAAGAAACCTCCAATCAGCGTGGACGAGGCCATGGGTCATTTACATTACCAAAGAAAACTTTCGTCTAATGCAGCCTCGATAGACCCGTGCAGCATGTGAACTTTCTACTTCAACTTAGTTCTGGTGGTTGCCGACATACCTATACCTGACTGTAACCACGTGTTCACTTGAGGGTTCTTCAATACCACGTGCACCGGAACCGGGCTGACCAAATAGACTTTATATCTTCATTTCATTATTTAATTCGCATATTTTTTTTTTCTTGTTGAATTTTCTGTTTAATTTTATTTCATTTTGTTATTAAATATTTTGTTAAAAATTTCATACTTGTTCTATTGATTTATGTAAGATCATCAGGATGCATAATCACACATCCTCACAATGGTTTAGGGGTCATGAACAGTTTCTGAGATATATGGTAATTTCAAATTCCTGGGAAATGGGGAAGACCCCAGGGGTCAGATCTAATAAACCCTATATATTGCCAGTAACAGTCAATATATAATTATGAAAACCCTATATTATTATCTTTGTCCGTTTATAAGTTACCATTTACAACAGTATGATTCAATTTAAGAACCCAGATATAGATCAATCATCTATGTTTTGTAATACTTCCTGTGTATATATACATGTATCAGTTTGTGTTTTGTTCTATACTATTCATGTTCATGACTGTAGTATGGCTTAGTCTTATTTTAAATTACATTATAAAATTGTCAAATACATGACTTGGAACCCCCATCCCCAAACAAACTCAAATATAAACTGTTCTCCACCCCCCCCCCCCCCACCCCTCCCCCTTAATTGTCGAATGATCTATTAAAATCAAAATATAATTTGGGTGTCTAAAAACTTTTATAAACTGGTAAAAAATGTTATTCTTAAAAAAAATTACATTACACCTTGCATAACTGACAAATGATCTATTGAGATATGATCAGAGGTCATATTTCTTCGTTGGGATCAATAACTAATATTCATTGACAAGTTAAAATTAATAACAATAAGTGATTCAAACTAGATACGATCTCGTTACGAGTAACGAGTAGGTCTTCCGTTCAATTTTTAAACGATACGATTAAAATATCATTGAAATTTGAGATAACCACTCCATTTCAGATATTATATACCATCGACAATATCCTTTTAAATGCTTAACAAAGAGTTTTGCTTTTTCACATACACCACATTAAAGATTTAAGATTTTAGTCCCCTAAAATCCCTAATTACGTCATCAATGGGTTTTGAAATGAGTTTTACAAACTGATAATGTAACGATCAACAACTTTGTTTCTATTATATGAATAGTGCCTGTTTGGGAGGGTAACAGTTGAAATTGACACCCCGAGAAAACCATTGTCAACCGACGCGAAGCGGAGGTTGACAATGGTTTTCGAGGGGTGTCAATTTCAACTGTTATCCTCCCAAACAGGCACTATTTATTTTGTTATACTGAATGTCTTTTTTAAAAATTTTAAGAAAATTTTACTGCTTTTATATAGGAATAACGTGAATTCTACAGCGAACCGTACGCGCATAATTTTCGCGCATGTAACATTTTTTAATGTTACCCGTTGCCAAGTGCGTTGCTAACGCTGAGGGTAATAGTAAATATTATTAACTGCGTCTTAACCAATCAGATTTCAGTATTTAACATTAAAGTATAACAAAATGCATTACAAAATTTTGATCGTTTTTAAGGTATGTGTAATAGAGTTTACAAGTGTCTTGGCCCCTAATTTAAAGGGACAGCCCTTTTTTCTTGAGTTCATTCGAAAGGTCTCACGAATACTAACATTTTTTGTTCTAACACTTATCTAGAATTGTTATTCATGTTTTAGATACAAATGATTGGATATTTTGAGGGCCAGCCTTCTTGATCCCTAATGGGGACAGACATTGGTGTTTTGATTAATGGAATCGATTAGAATCATCAATGCAAACATTTTCTCTTCTACAATGCTTAACAAAATATGTCTCCTTTTCTTGATATATTGCGTCATAGTTAAAGTACTTTGGCCCCTAAAAATCCCTAATTACGTAATAAATGGGCGTGGCAATGATTTTACCTGATATATATTGTAACGATCAACAACTTTGCTTCTATAATGCATTACAAAATCTTTATCGTTTTTAAGTTATCTGTAATAGAGTTTACGAGTGTCTTGGCCCCTTATTAAAGGGGCCAGCCCCTATTTCTTGATTTCTTTGAAAATGTCTTAAGAATACTAACATTTTTTGCTCTTACACCAATCTAAAATTGTTGATCATTTTTGAGATACAAATGATCGAATATTTTAGGGGCCAGCCCTCTAGATCCTTAATGGGGAAATACATTGTTATTTTGATTAATGGAATCGATTAGAATCATCAATGCAAACATTTTCTCTTCTACAATGCTTAACAAAATATGTCTACTTCTCTAGATATATTGCGTCAAAGTTTAAGTACTTTGGCCCATAAAAATCCCTAATTACGTAATAAATGGGCGTAGCAAGGATTTTACCTGATATATATTGTTACGATTAACAACTTTGCTTCTATAATGCATTACAAAATCTTTATCGTTTTTAAGTTATTTGTAATAGAGTTTACGAGTGTCTTGGCCCCTAATTTAAGGGGCCAGCCCCATTTTTTTTATTTTGTTGGAAAGAATGTTTAATTATCTACTACTTTTGTACTATATGTCTTAACAAAATATCAACTGATAAAAAGATACAGATGAAAACGTATGAAAATTTTGAATGAAAATTCGTACCCAATTTTCGAGCCTAGGCGAGCTCAAAGAAATGGCGCTACTGGCGTAAAAAAATTGCAACTTCAAACTATGGTCTTCCTATCCTGAAAATTTTATATTCACATCTCTGATAGTCTCTGAGTTTATGTCTGCACAAAGTTGGTCTTAAAAACTTACAAAATCGGCCATAAATCGGAACCGGAAGTGACGATTTCAAAATTTCAAAAAACTTCTAGAATTATGACCACTGGCAATCATCTGTGAAAAAATGGTTGAAATCGGCCGAATAGTTTTCGAGAAATCGCGTGCACAAAATTCGTGGAAAAAAATAATAATAACTAGATGCGATCTCGTTACGAGTAACGAGTAGGTCTTCCGTTCAATTTTTAAACGATACGATTAAAATATCAATGAAAATTTAGTATTCCCCTCTTAACCACTCCCTTTCAGATAATGCATACCATTGTCAATATCCCTTGAAATGCTTAACACAGACTTTTGCTTTTTCACATACAGCACATTTAAGGTTTGAGATTTTAGTCCCCTAAAATCCCTAATTACGTCAACAATTTGTTTAGAAAAGAGTTTTACAAACTGATATTGTTACGACCAACAACTTTGTTTCTATAATGCATTACAAAATCTTTATCATTTTTAAGATATGTGTAATAGACATAGGGTCCAGCCCTTTAGATCCTTAATGGGAAATAAAATTCGTATTTTGAATCATGGAATCGATATAATTCATCAATGCAAACATTTTCTCTTCTACGATGCTTAACAAAATATGTCTCCTTTTCTAGAATTATTGTGTCAAAGTTTAAGTACTTTGGCCCCTACAAATCCCTTATTACGTAATACGTAGGCGTGGCAATGATTTTTTCCTGATAGATATTGTTACAATCAACAACTTTGCTTCTATAATGCATTACAAAATCTTTATCATTTTTAAGTTATCTGTAATAGAGTTTACGAGTGTCTTGGCCCCTAATTTAAGGGGCCAGCCCCTTTTTCTTGAATTCAATCGAGAGGTCTCACAAATTCTGACATTTTTTGTTCTTCCACCTGTTTAAAATTGTTTATTTATTTTGCGATACAAATGTTTTAATTATTTAGGGGCCAGCTCTCTAAATCCTTAAAGGGGACAGTCATTGGTGTTTTGTTTAATGGAATGGATTTAAATGATAAATGCAAACATTTTCTCTTTTATGATGTCTGACAAAATATTTCTACTTCTCTAGATAGATTGCGTCAAAGTTTAAGTACTTTGGCCCCTAAAAATCCCTAATTACGTAATAAAGGGGCGTGGCATTGATTTTTTCTGATAGATATTGTTACGATCAACAACTTTGCTTCTAAAACGCATTAAAAAATCTTTATCATTTTTAAGTAATTTGTATTAGAGTTTACGAGTGTCTTGGCCCCTAATTTAAGGGGCCAGTCCCTTTTCCTTAAATTCAATCGAAAGGTCTCACAAATTCTAACACTTTTTGCTCTTACGTCTATCTAAAATTGTTGATAATTTTTTAGATATAAATTATTGAATATTTTAGGGGCCAGCCCTCTAGATCCTTAAATGGGGACATACATTGGTGTTTTGATTGATGGAATCGATTAGAATCATCAACGCAAGCATTTTCTCTTCCACAAAGCTTTACAAAATATGTCTCCTTCTCTAGATATATTGCGTCAAAGTTTCAGTACTTTGGCCCCTAAAAATCCCTAGTTACGCAATAAATGGGCGTGGTCATGATTTTTCCTGATAGATATTGTTACGGTCAACAACTTTGCTTGTATAATGCATTACAAAATCTTATCATTTTTAAGTTATTTGTATTAGAGTTTATAAGTGTTTTGGCCCCTAAATAAAGGGGCCAGCCCCTTTTTCTTGATTTCATTGGAAAGAACTTTTGATTATCTACCACTTTTGTTATATATGTCTTAACAAAATATTAACTAATTAAAAGATACAGAACAAAATGTATGAAATTTTTGATGCAAAATTCGTATCCAATTTTCGAGCCTAGGCGAGCTCAAAGAAATGGCGCCACTGGCGCAAAAAAACTACGTTCTGCACATCTTCAAACTTTGGTCTACCTATCCTGAAAATTTCATATTTATATCTCTTATAGTCTCTGAGCTTATGTCTGCACAAAATAGGTCGTAAAAACTGACAAAATCGGCCGTAAATCGGAACCGGAAGTGACGATTTCAAAATTTCAAAAAACTTCTAGAACTATGACCACTGGCAATCATCTGTGAAAAAATAGTCGAAATCGGCCGAATAGTTTTAGAGATATCGCGTGCACAAAATTTGTGGAAAAAAATAATGATAATAACTAGATACGATCTCGTTACGAGTAACGAGTAGGTCTTCCTTGTGATTTCTGTTTTTAATCATACCTAAATAATCGATATAATTTTAGACCCCCCCCACACACACACACACTTTCAGATAATGTATATAAATCCTTAATTACGTAATAAATGGGCGTTGCAATGAGTTTTCCAGATAGATATTGCTACAATTAACAACTTTGCTTTTATAATGCATTACGAAATCTTAATCGTTTTTATGTAATTTGTAATAGACTTTACGAGTTTCTTGCTCCCCCCCCCCAAAAAAAGGGGCCAGCCCCTTTTTCTGGATTTCCTTGAAAAGGTCTTAAGAATACTAACAATTTTTGTTCTTACACCCATCTAAAATTGTTGATTATTTTTTAGATACAAATGTATGAATATTTTAGGGGCCAGCCCTCTAGATCCTTAATGGGGACAGCAATTCGTGTTTTGATAAGTGGAATCAATTTAAATCATTAATTCAAACATTTTCTCTTCTATGATGTCTAACAAAATATTTCTACTTCTCTAGTTATAGTGCGTCAAAGTTTAAGTATTTTGGCCCCTAAAAATCCCTAATTACGTAATAAATGGGCGTGGTAATAATTTTTTCTAATAGATATTGGTACGAGCAACAACTTTGCTTCTATAATGCATTACAAAATCTTTATCGTTTTTAAGTTATTTGTAATAGAGTTTACGAGTGTGTTGGCCCCTAAATAAAGGGGCCAGCCCCTTTTTATTGATTTTGTTGGAAAGAACTTTTGATTCTCTACCTCTTTTGTTATATATATCTTAAGAAAATATTAACTGATAAAAAGATATAAATCAAAACGTGTGAAAATTTTGAATGAAAAATCGTACCCAATTTTCGTGCCCAGGCGAGCTCCAAGAAATGGCGCAACAGGCATTAAACAACTACATGCTGCATAACTTCAAACTATCGTCTACCTATCCTGAAAATTTCATATTCATATCTCTTATGGTTTCCGAGTTTATAGCTGCACAAAATGGGTCGTCAAAAATTACAAAATGGCCGACAATTCGGTACCGGAAGTGACTACGAAAATATTAAGAAAAATGTATTAACATCTACATAACGCCCTAACATCTGTGAAAAAATGGTTGAGATCGGTCGAATAGATTCCGAGAAATCGCGTGCACAAAATTTGGAAAAAAATAATAATAATAATAAATAACTAGATACGATCTCGTTACGAGTAACGAGTAGGTCTTCCGTTCAATTTTTTAAACGATTCGATTAAAATATCAATGAAATTTCAGAATTCTCCCTCAACCACCTCCTATTAGATAATGTATACGATTGTCAATATCCTTTAAAATGCTTAACAAAGAGTTTTGCTTTTTCACATACAGCACATTAAAGATTTAAGATTTTAGTCCCCTAAAATCTCTACTTACGTCATCAATGGGTTTGAATATGAGTTTTACAAACAGATATTGCTGCTATCAACAACTTTGCTTCTATAATGCATTACAAAATCTTGATCATTTTTAAGGTATGAGTAATAGAGTTTAGGAGTCTATTGGCCCCTAATTTAAGGGGCCAGCCCCTTTTTCTTGATTTTATACGAAAGGTCTCATGAATACTAACATTTTTTGTTCTTACATCCATCTAAAATTGTTGATCACTTTTGAGATACAAATGATTGAATATTTTAGGGGCCAGCCCTCTAGATCCTTAATGGGGACAGAAGTTTGTGTTTTGTTAAGGGGAATCAATTTAAATCATTTATTCAAACATTTTCTCTTCTATGATGTCTAACAAAATATGTATACATCTCTAGCTATATATTGCGTCCAAGTTTAAGTACTTTGGCCCCTTAAAATCCCTTATTACGTTATAAATGGGCTTGGCAAAGATTTTTTCAAATAGATATTGGTACGATCAACAACTTTGCTTATATAATGCATTACAAAATCTTTATCGTTTTTAAGATTCTTGTAATAGAGTTTACGGAGGCCTTGGCCCCTAAAAAAAGGGGCCAGCCCCTTTTTCTTGATTTGTTTGAAAAGGTGTTAAGAATACAAATATTTTTTGTTCTTATACCCATGTAAAATTGTTGATCATTTTTGAGATACAAATGATTGAATATTTTAGGGGCCAGCCCTCTAGATCCTTATTGGGGACAGAAAATCGTGTTTTGATTGATGGAATCGATTTAAATCATTTATTCAAACATTTTTTCTTCTATGATGTCTAACAAAATATGTATACTTCTCTAGTTATTTTTCTTTTAAAGTTTAAGTACTTTGGCCCCTAAAAATCCCTAATTACGTAATAAATGGGCGTGGCAATGATTTTTTCTAATAGATATTGGTAAAATGAACAACTTTGCTTCTATAATGCTTTACAAAATCTTTATCGTTTTTGAGTTATTTGTAATAGAGTTTATGACTGTCTTGGCCCCTAATTTAAGGGGTCAGCCCCTATTTCTTGATTTTGTTGAAAAGAACTTTTGATTATCTACCACTTTTGTTATATATGTTTTAACAAAATATCAACTCTTAAAAAGATACAGATCAAAACGTATGAAAAATTTGATTCGAAATTCGTACCCAATTTTCGAGCCTAGGCGAGCTCATAGAAATGGCGCCATTGGCGCCAAAAAACTACATTGTGCACAACTTCAACCTATAGTCTACCTATCCTGAAAATTTCATATTCCTATCTCTGATAGTCTCTGAGTTTATGTCTGCACAAAATGGGTCGTAAAAACTTACAAAATCGGCCGTAAATCGGAACCGGAAGTGCCGATTTCAAAATTTAAAAAAACTTCTAGAATTATGACCACTGGCAATCATCTGAGAAAAAATGGTCGAAATCGGCCGAATAGTTTTCGAGAAATCGCGTGCACAAAATTTGTGGAAAAAAATAATAATAATAATAACTAGACACGATCTCGTTGCGAGCAACGAGGAGGTCTTCCGTGTGTTTTAGAACATGAAATACATGTACGACCTTGGTTTTGCTTTTTAACGGCTAAACGTGATTTAAAATATAAGACAAAGGTCTACATTCTAAGGGCCAGATACTATTTTGTTTTAGATGTATGAGCTTTGGTTGAAAACATTTAGATCTCTAATTCGAGGGGCAGCCTCTTTTTCCTCGTATCAAATGAAAAGTCATTTACTTTTAAAGATATTTTGTTCAACAAGTGTATAGAAGTTTGTTACCATTCTTGAGATATTTCAGAAAGAGCGTTTTAGGGGCCAATCCCTTATCTCCTTATAGGGGTCGTTTAACGAAATTTTGAAGAATCCATATTGTTTAGTAGATCATTTTGAGTATCTTTTCTTCTATACTGCATTTCAAAATAGTTTTCCTTTCTGAGATATCAGTGATCAAAAACCTTAATTACGTATCACATTATAAAATCATGACATGACACTGCTTGGATACATAACTGTAAGATAAACATATTTGCTTCTATAATCTTTCACAAAATATATCTCAGTAAAGGGGATATAGATGAAAGACTTGAGAGCCCTTTGGTCCCCTAATTTGAGGCGCCAGCCCCTTTGTCTTGATATCAAATAAAAGGTCTTATCAATATAAAAAAAAATTAACATTATATGTTTTAACAAAATATTATTCAGAAAAGAGATAAACAAAGAAAACCAGAAAAAAATATGATATTTGTTTAATCTCAATTTTTGGGTCCAGGCGAGCTTCGGCGTTTTTTGCGATCGAAATGATTTTAAACCTTCATGCACATTCAATGTTCCGTCTACCATCACTGAAAATTTCAATTGTATATCTGCTATAGTTTAAAAGGAGTACTGCCGACAAAATACCTCTCTGAAAATCGACAAAACGACTATATCTCAAAACCTGAAGTGACGTCATCAATAAAAAAAAAATGCAATACGGTTCACATCGTCATCTTTTAGATCGACAAGTTTCATAAAAATCAATTGAGTAGTTTTCGAGATCTTGCATCCACAAAATTTGTAAGAAAATAAATTAATAATATAGAAGAAAGGGGAAAAGGGAACAAAGCAATATTAATAAGGTTTTCCGTTGGAAACGGAAGACCTTAATAATAAGAAAAGTGAAAAAGAAACAATAGAATATTAAAGGGGTCTTCTGCTGAGAACGGAAGACCCTAATAATTAAAGAATGTTTTTGTCTAAATCTTAATGTACGAGTGTTTTCAACTTGTACTTCGGTCCAACAACCCCTTTATTTTGAATATCTTAGTAAGAAAGTCAGAATAAAAAATGGAGAGAAGGAAATAGAGAGAAAGAACAAATCTTGGCTCCGGCGAGATTCGAACACACAGCCTTTGCAGGTGTCATAACAGTATTTGATCAAAGGTTCGCGTCAAAACATGGCTGACGCGAAATAATTCCCGATGTTCTCTTTGAATTTGGGGCGTTTCCGCCCGGGACAGGAGCTGAATTTTTGTATGAGATGAAAAACAACGTGTAAGATGTCTCACTACTCATGTTTGGTAACAGTGCGAGGTCATTTGAAATATTGATGCGTGTTTGTGTCTGGAGGGGGGTGAAAAGGACCGAGCTTGATTTTCGTCGTAAATAAATCGAAAGTAGAATTTTGAGGTGTGGATCTCGGATTCGGTTAACGACAATTAGGGGAAGTCCTAAAACAATGACTGATGCATTTTACACATGTATTTCAGAGTAGAGATTTTTTTTGTGTCGTTTACTATAATGTTTGACTGGATTGATAAAATTCTTATAAATGTAGAAATAACGAAATCAGTAACACGTAAATTTATTCATAAAAAAATTGATGACAGTAATTTCCACAGTTCTAACATTCATAAGTAGTTCACACGCTATCGTAGATACAGACTAAACGGCAAACAAGAAATATACATGCAACAGAAATATTACGCGGCTGCTTACATCCCTTGCACTGTGTAAATTTTAAGTGCCCGTACAGGCTATACTCGCGGCTTGATATCGGAAATTTCGTCTTAATTGTTCAACCCGCTGCAAATTTGGCAGAAAAACAGATTGAGGTCCGAGGTACATTTACACAAAATTTCATGAGGATTGAGTGAAGGGCTCGGGAGTTAGAATTTTTTTCTACAGTACATGTCAAACACGAAAATTAAAACTCAAATGCCATAAAGTTCATAACTCTGTTAATAATGAACGCATTGGTCTGGTATTTAGTACGGTAATCTAGAATGGTACTAAATTGAAATTAATTGTCCGAGATCAAAGATCAAGTAAAATCGGGCCAGAAAAACTAAATGATTTTATGAAGGGTGGGGGCGGGGGCGGTGGTCGGTGACTTCTATATTAAACGGAAAATACTAAATTCCCAATATCACTAGAGTTTGAGAAACATGCTTGACCTTTATTTTGCTATTTACCAGCTAAACATGATTTGGAAATAGAATGAAAAATCCTTTGATTTTAAACGGACACTTTTTTTCAATTTCTGTATCCTCTTTTTCTTTTACAAATAAATCATAAATGTATTGGACTTCTCGCCCTTGTTTTGTTTCTGATATATGTATAAGAGCTTTGATTGAAACATTTAGATCCTTCTTATCATGTAATTTTAGGGGCTAGCCCCTTTTTCTTGATATCAATGAAAGGTCCCTTAATATTAAACACATTTTGTTCAACAAGTGTTTAGAAATTTGTTACTGTTTTTGAGATATTAGGGAAAGATTGTTTTAGGGGCCGACCCTTTATCTCCCTATAAGGACCATTAAACGAAACTTTGGTGGTTAAATATTATTACGAATATTATTCTGAGTATCTTCTCTCCTATAATGCATTTCAAAATATTTCTCCTTTTTAAGAAATAAATGATCAAAATATTGGACTTCTAGCCCCTTTAAAATCCAAATTATATAACATATCAGAAAACTTTTAACAAATATAGGTAGATATCTGGAAGATAAACATTTTTGCTTCTATAATACATTACAAAATATTTTTCCTTAAAGAGATATAGATAAAAGACTTTAGACCCCTCTTGGCCCCTAATATGAGGGGTCAGCCCCTTTTGCTTGGTGTCAGTTGAAAGATCTTGTATAGATTAATTTTTGATACTATACATGTGTTAGCAAAATATTGATTAGAAGAAAGATATTCGTGATCAAATCTCAAATTTCGTAAAAATTGTCAAAAAAATTTAACATCAACATTTTCAGTTCCGGGCGAGCTTCAAGGATGATAACTTCTGGTCAAATCTAAAACAAGCAAGCACATCTACCATAACCACTCTATCTTGCATATAAATTTCAAGTCCCTAACTATAACAGTTTTTGAGGAGATGCGTGAACAATATCATGTTCCAAAATACATGAAAAAGGGAGATAATTCAGAAGCGGAGGTGAATTTTCAGACAGGAAGTACGATGCAAAGAGATATTCACCTAAGACATCATCCATGTAAAAATCATTAAAATCGATTGAGAAATGGCTGAGAAATTAAGGGTGACTACCAAGAAGAAAAATAATAATATAGAAGAATGAGAACGCGTAGAAAAACAGTAAGGTCTTCCGCTGAAGACGGAAGACCTTAATAATAATAAGAAACAGTACGAAAACAATAAGGTCTTCCGTTGGAAACGGAAGACCTTAATAAGAAGAAGAAGAAACAGTACGAAAACAATAAGGTCTTCCGTTGGAAACGGAAGACCTTAATAACTAGATACGATCTCGTTACGAGGAACGAGTAGGTCTTCCGTTCAATTTTTAAACGATACGATTAAATTATCAATGAAATTTCAAATTTCCCCCTCAACCACTCCCTTTCAGATAATGCATACGATTGTCAATATCCCTTGAAATGCTTAACAAAGAGTTTTGCTTTTTCACATACAGCACATTTAAGGTTTAAGATTTTAGTCCCCTAAAATCCCTAATTACGTTATTAATTGGTTTAGAAATTCGTTTTACAAAGTGCTATTGTTACAACCAACAACTTTGTTTCTATAATGCATTACAAAATCTTTATCGTTTTTAAGTTATTTGTAAAAGACTTTACGAGTATCTTGGCCCCTAATTTAAGGGGCTAGCCCCTTTTTCTTGATTTCTTTGAAAAGGTCTTAAGAATACTAACAATTTTTGTTATTACACCCATCTAAAATTGTTGATCATTTTTGAGATACAAATGTATGAATATTTTGAGGGGCCAGTCCTCTAGATCCTTAATGGGGACAGGAATTCGTGTTTTGATAAGTGGAATCGATTTAAATCATAAATTCAAACATTTTCTTTTTTATGATGTCTAACAAAATATGTATACTTCTCTAGTTATTTTTCGTATAATGCATTACAAAATCTTTATCGTTTTTAAGTTACTTGCAATAAAGTTAACGAGTGCCTTGGCCCTTAAAAAAAGGGGCCAGCCCCTTTTTCTTGATTTGTTTGAAAAGGTCTTCAGAATACAAATATTTTTTGTTCTTACACCCATGTAAAATTGGTGATCATTTTTGAGATACAAATGATTGAATATTTAAGGGGCCAGCCCTCTAGATCCTTAATGAGGACAGATATTCGTGTTTTGATAAATGGAATCAATTTAAATCATAAATTCAAACATTTTCTCTTCTATGATGTCTAACAAAATATGTATACTTCTCTAGTTATTTTTCGTCAAAGTTTAAGTACTTTGGCCCCTAAAAATCCCTAATTACGTAATAAATGGGCGTGGCAATGATTTTTTCTAATAGATATTGGTACGATCAACAACTTTGCTTCTATAATGCATTACAAAATTTTTATCGTTTTTAAGTTACTTGTAATAGAGTTTATGAGTGTCTTGGCCCCTAATTTAAGGGGCCAGCCCCTATTTTTTGATTTTGTTGAAAAGATCTTTTGATTATCTACCACTTTTGTTATATATGTTTTAACAAAATATCAACTCATAAAAAGATACAGATCAAAACGTATGAAAAATTTGATTCGAAATTCGTACCCAATTTTCGAGCCTAAGCGAGCTCATAGAAATGGCGCCACTGGCGCCAAAAAACTACATTGTGCACAACTTCAACCTATGGTCTACCTATCCTGAAAATTTCATATTCCTATCTCTGATAGTCTCTGAGTTTATGTCTGCACAAAATTAGTCGTAAAAACTGACAAAATCGGCCGTAAATCGGAACCGGAAGTGCCGATTTCAAATTTTAAAAAAAACTTCTAGAATTATGACCACTGGCAATCATCTGAGAAAAAAATGGTCGAAATTGGCCGAATAGTTTTCGAGAAATCGCGTGCACAAAATTCGTGGAAAAAAAAAAAAATAATAATAATAACTAGACACGATCTCGTTGCGAGCAACGAGGAGGTCTTCCGTCTGATTTTTAGAAGGAAATATGACATCATCGACTTTGATTTTTTACGAAAAAACATGATATGGAAAAAGGAGTGAAGTACTAATGCTTTATTGTATCGCTTTTTATAAGTTCTCTTACATTGCTGCTTTAAATACTTGCATTTCTACCAATTAAGATGAAAAAGATTAATCATGTTCACCTCTGGTCCCTAAAAACCCTTATTGGGTAACACAAGAGAAAATCATTATATTGTTAGGATATATAAACGTATTATACCTAATCTAGCTTTAATAACCATTCACAAAATGACTCCCATTAAAGGGCTATAGATAAAAGATTTTAGAGCCCTTTGATCCCCTAATTTAAGGGGCCAGCCCCTTTTTCTTGATATCAAATGAAAGGTCATTTAATTCTGAACACATTTTGTAAACAAGTGTTTAAAAATGTGCTACTGTTCTGGAGATATATGAGAAAGAAGATTTTAGGGGCCGATCCCTTATCTCCTTATATGGGCCGTTTGACGAAATTTTGAAGGTTGCATAGTGTTAAAAACATCATTTTGTACAACTTATCATCCGTAATGCATTTCAAAATATTTTTCCTTTCTGAGATATGGGTAATTAAATTTTTGGACTTTTGGCCCCTAAAAACCCTTAATTACGAAACACATGATAAAACCAATACATTGCTTAGATACATAACTGTGAGATAAACACATTTGCTTTTATAACATTTCACAAAATATCTCTCAGTAAAGGGCTACAGATTAAAGACTTTAGAGCCCTTTGGTTCCCTTATTTGAGAGGCCAGCCCATTTTTCTTGATATCAAATGAAAGGCCATTTAATTTCTGAACACATTTTGTTCAACAAGTGTTTAGAAATTCATTACCGTTCTAGAGATATATGAGAAAGAAGATTTTAGGGGCCGATCCCTTATCCCCTTATGGGGGCCGTTTAACGAAATTTTCAAGGTTGCATTTTGTTAAAAACATCTTTTTGAACAACTTTTCTTCTGTACTGCATAACAAAATATTTTTCCTTTCTGAGATATGGGTGATTAAAAGTTTGGACTTTTGGCCCCTAAAAACCCCTAATTACATAACACATGATAAAATCATTACATTACTTGGATACATAACTGTAAGATAAACATATTTGCTTCTATAACCTTTCACAAAATATCTCTCAGTAAAGGGCTACAGATTAAAGACTTTAGAGCCCTTTGATCCCCTTATTTGAGGGGCCAGCCCCTTTTTCTTGATATTAAATGAAAGGCCATTTAATTCTAAGCAAATTTTGTTCAACAATTGTTTAGAAATTCGTTACCGTTCTGGAGATATATGAGAATGAAGATTTTAGGGGCCGATCCCTTATCCCCTTATAGGGGCCGTTTAACGAAATTTTCAAGGTTGCATTTTGTTAAAAACATCTTTTTTAACAACCTTTCTTCTGTACTGCATTACAAAATATTTTTCCTTTCTGAGATATGGGTGATCGAAATTTTGGACTTTTGGCCCCTAAAAACCCCTAATTACATAACACATGATAAAATCATTACATTACTTGGATACATAACTGTAAGATAAACATATTTGCTTCTATAACCTTTCACAAAATATCTCTCAGTAAAGGGCTACAGATTAAAGACTTTAGAGCCCTTTGGTTCCCTAATTTAAGGGGCCAGCCCCTTTTTCTTGGTATCAAATAAAAGGTCACTTAATTCTAAACACATTTTGTTCAACAACTGTTTAGAAATTTGTTAACGTTCTGGAGATATATGAGAAAGAAGATTTAAGGGGCCGATCCCTTATCTCCTTATAGGGGCCGTTTAACGAAATTGTGAAGGTTGCATATCGTTGAGAACATCATTTTGAACAACTTTTCTTCTGTACTGCATTTCAAAATATTTTTCCTTTCTGAGATATGGGTAATCAAAATTTTGGACTTTGGGCCCCTAAAAACCCTTAATTACGTAACACATGGAAAAATCATTACATTGCTTGGATACATAACTGTGGGATAAACATATTTGCTTCTATAACATTTCACAAAATATCGTTCAGTAAAGGGCTACAGCTTAAAGAGTTTAGAGCCCTTTGGTCCCCTTATTTGAGGGGCCAGCCCCTTTTTCTTGATTTTAAAAGAAAGGTCTGGTAAATATAAACTATTTTTACGTTACATGTCTTAACAAAATATTTTTCAGAAAAGAGATAATTAAAGAAAACCACAAAAAATTACGACGTTTTTTTAATACCAATTTTCAGGTCCAGGCGAGCTTCGGTGCCTTTCAAGCCAGATCAAAATGAAAATAAAATTGCAAATCTACACTCTTTTGTCTACTATCCCTGAAATTTTGAACTCAATATCTTTTATAGTTTAGGAGAAGTTAGAGGAACAAGCCACCCCTCTAAAAATCGCTAAAACGTCAATATCTCAAAAACGGAAGTGACGTCATCAATATAATTAAAAACCTATAAGGTTCCGACCACTATCTATTATATCTAGAAGTTTCATGAAAATCGGTTGAGTCGTTTCTGAGAAATCGCGTGCACAAAATTTGTAAGAAAAAAAAAGAAAAATAATAATAATAGGGAAAAAGAAACCGAACGAAAACAATAAGGTCTTCCGTTGGAAACGGAAGACCTTAACTAGACACGATCTCGTTACGAGTAACGAGGAGGTCTTCCGTTCAATTTTTCAAACGATACCATAAAAATATCAATGAAATTTCAGAATTTCCACTCACATTTCACATACAGCACATTAAAGATTTAATGTTTTAATCCCCTAAAAATTCCTAATTACGTCATCAATGGGTGTGGCTATGAGTTTTACAAACTGATATTGTTACGATCAACAACTTTGCTTCTATAATGCATTACAAAATCTTTATTGTTTTAAAGTTATTTGTAATAGAGTTTACGAGTGTCTTGGCCCCTTATTTAGGGGTCAGCCCCTTTTTCTTGATTTCTTTGAAAAGGTCTTAAGAATTCTGACATTTATTGTTCTTACACCCATCTAAAATTGTTGATCATTTTGAGACACAAATGATTGAATATTTTAGGGGCCAGCCCTATAGATCCTTAATGGGAACAGAAATTCGTGTTTTGATATGTGGAATCGATTTAAATAATTAATTCAAACATTTTCTCTTCTTTGATGTCTAACAAAATATTTCTACTTCTTTAGTTATATTGCGTCAAAGTTTAAGTTCTTTGGCCCTTAAAAATCCCTAATTACGTAATAAATGGGTGTGGCAATATTTTTTTCTAATAGATATTGGTACGATCAACAACTTTGCTTCTATAAAGCATTACAAAATCTTTATCGTTTTTAAGTTATTTGTAATAGAGTTTAAGAGTGCCCTGGCCCCTGATTAAAGGGGCCAGCCCCTTTTTCTTGATTTCTTTGAAAAGGTCTTAAGAATACTAACAATTTTTGTTCTTACACCTATTTAAAATTGTTGATCATTTTTTAGATACAAATGTTTGAATATTTTAGGGACCAGCCCTCTAGATCCTTAATGGGGACAGAAATTCGTGTTTTGATAAGTGGAATCGATTTAAATCATTAATTCAAACATTTTCTCTTCTATGCTGTCTATCAAAATATGTATACTTCTCTAGTTATATTGCGTCAAAGTTTAAGTATTTTGGCCCCTAAAAATCCCTAATTACGTATCAAATGGGAGTGGTAATTATTTTTTCTAATAGATATTGGTACGATCAACAACTTTGCTTCTATAATGCATTACAAAATCTTTATCGTTTTTAAGTTATTTGTAATAGAGTTTAAGAGTGCCCTGGCCCCTGATTAAAGGGGCCAGCCCCTTTTTCTTGATTTCTATGGCAAGGTCTTAAGAATACTAACAATTTTTGTTCTTACACCTATTTAAAATTGTTGATCATTTTTGAGATACAAATGTTTGAATATTTTAGGGGCTAGCCCTCTAGATCCTTAATGGGGACAGGAATGCGTGTTTTGATAAGTGGAATCGATTTAAATCAATAATTCAAACATTTTTCTTCTATGATGTCTAACAAAATATTTCTACTTCTCTAGTTATATTGCGTCAAAGTTTAAGTATTTTGGCCCCTAAAAATCCCTAGTTACGTAATAAATGGGCGTGGTAATAATTTTTTCTAATAGATATTGGAACGATCAACAACTTTTCTTCTATAATACATTAGAAAATCTTTATCGTTTTTAAGTTATTTGTAATAGAGTTTACCAGTGTTTTGGCCCCTAATTAAAGGGGCCAGCCCCTTTTTCTTGATTTTGTTGGAAAGAACTTTTGATTCTCTACCTCTTTTGTTTTATATGTCTTAACAAAATATCAACTGATAAAAAGATATAAATCAAAACGTGTGAAAATTTTGAATGAAAATTCGTACCCAATTTTCGTGCCCAGGCGAGCTCCAAGAAATGGCGCAACAGGCATTAAACAACTACATGCTGCACAACTCCAAACTATCGTCTACCTTTCCTGAAAATTTGATATTCATATCTCTTACGGTTTCCGAGTTTATAGCTGCACAAAATGGGTCGTCAAAAATTACAAAATGGCCGACAATTCGGTACCGGAAGTGACTATGAAAAAATTAAGAAAAATGTATTAAGTTTAGATCACGCCCTTACATCTGTGAAAAAATGGTTGAGATCGGTCGAATAGATTCCGAGAAATCGCGTGCACAAAATTTGG